>NW_019167893.1:16315524-16594585 GCF_002303985.1 Durio zibethinus
AGTTAGAAAATGAAAACTACGAGAATTTAACCATGAGTCAGAAAATGAAAATGATCAGGTTTAAACTATGAGTCAAAAAATGAAAATGACCCCAATTAAACCTCAAGTTAGAAAATAAAAACGATTAGGATTAAACCATGTCTAAGAACACAATGACTGAAATTAAATCACTAGTTAGAAAATCAAAATGATCAAGATTATATCACGAGTGAGGAAATGTAAATGATCGAGATTAAACCATGAGTCAAAAATAAAAATGACCCAGGTTAAACAATGAGTCAGAATATGAAAAAGACATGAATTAAACCATGAGTAAGAAAATGCAAACAACTGAGACTAAACTGCGAGTCAAAAAATGAAAAACGATGGGGATTAAACCTTGAGTCAGAAAATGAACATGACTAGAATTAAACTATGAGCCAGAAAATGAAAACAACCAGAATTAAATCATGAGTCAAAAAATGAAAATGACTGAGATTAAACCACGAGTCAAAAAATAAAAAGATGACCAAGATTATACCACATGTTAGAAAATGAAAATAGCAGATTAAACCATGAGTCAAAAAATGAAAATGACTTGGATTAAACCATGAGTCAGAAATGAAAATGACAAGGATTAAACCACCAATTAGAAAAAGAAAAACAATCGAGATTAAACCACAAGTCTAAAAATGAAAACGATCAAGATTAGACCACGAGTAAGAAAAAATCGATCGTGATTAAATCACTAGTCAAAAAATGAAAATGACCAAGATTATATCATGAGTCAGAAAATGTAAACGACTAGCATTAAACCACAAGTCAAAAATGAAAATGACCCAGGTTAAACCCCGAGTCAGAAAATGAAAATGACCTAGCATATGTTTGAAATTGAAAATGATCAAGATTAAACTGTGAGCCAAAAAATGAAAAACGACAGGGATTAAACCATGAGTCAAAAAAAAAACCAAGATTAACCCACGAGTCAAAAAATGAAAAACAATTGGGAATAAATCACAAGTCAAAAAATGAAAACGACTGGGATTAAACCACAAGTCAAAAAGTGAAAATAACCTAGATTAAAGCACGAGTCAAAAAATGAAAATGACCACGAGTCAAAAAGTGAAAATGACCATAATTAAATCACGAGTCAAAAAATGAAAATGATTGGGATTAAATTATGAGTCAAAAAATGAAAACGACCAAAATTAAACCACCAATCAAAAAATGAAAACAACTGGGATTAAACCACTAGTCAGAAAAAGAAAAATGATCGAGATTAAACCATGAGTCAAAAAAAGAAAATAACCAAAATTAAACCCTGAGTTGGAAAATGAAAAACTATAGGAATTAAATCACAAGTCAAAAATGAAAACGACCAAGATTAAACCACGAGTCAAAACATGAAAATGACTCAGGTTAAACCACGAGACAAAAAATAAAAATGACTTGGATTAAACTAGGAGTCAAAAAGTGAAAACGATCTGGATTAGACAATGAGTCAAACAATGAAAAATGACCAAGATTAAATCATAAGTCAAAAAATTAAATGACTAAGATTAAAGCACGAGTCAAAAAATAAAAAGGTCCAAGATTAAACCACAAGTTAGAAAACAAAAATAACCAGGATTATGCCACAAGTCAAAAAATGAAAATGATCGATATTAAACCACGAGATAGAAAATAAAAATGATCAGGATTAAATCATGAGTTAGAAAATGAAAAAGATCAAAATTAAACCATGAGTCAAAAAATAAAAACCAACTAGGATTAAACCATAAGTCAAAAAATGAAAAACAATTAGGATTAAATCACTAGTTAGAAAAAGAAAAACGATCGAGATTAAAACACAAGTGAAAAAATGAAAACAACTGGAATTAAACCACAAGTCAGAAAATGAAAACAACCAAGATTAAACCATGAATCAGAAATGAAAACGACCTAGATTAAACAACAAGTCAGAAAATGAAAACAACCATGATTAAACCATGAGTGAAAACAAGGAAAATGACCAAAATTAAATCACTAGTTAGAAAATGAAAACGATAGGGTTTAAATCAAGAGTTAGAAAATGAAAATGACTAGGATTAAACCACGAGTTAAAAAATGAAAATGACCTAAGTTAAACCACAAGTAAGAAAATGAAAATGACCCAGATTAAACCACGAGTCAAAAATAAAAACGACCCAAACTAAATCATGAGTCAAAAAATGAAAATGATCGAGATTAAACCATGAGTTAAAAAATAAAATATGATAGGGATTAAACCACGAGTCAAAAAATTAAAATGACTGGATTAAACTATGAGCCAAAAAATGAAAATGAACTAGATTAAACCACGAGTCAGAAAATGAAAATGACCTAGATTAAACTATGAGTCAACAAATGAAAATGACCAGAATTAAACCACCAATTAGAAAAAGAAAAATGATCAAGATTAAATCATGACTCAGAAAATAAAAATGATCAAAATTAATCAATAGTTAGAAAATGAAAATGACCGAGATTAAACCACGTATCAGAAAATAAAAATGACTAGAATTAAATCACAAGTCAAAAAATGAAAATGACCAAGATTAAACCTTGAGTCAAAAAATGAAAAGGACCTAGGTTAAACCATGAGTCAAAAAATGAAAACATCCCAAATTAAAACCATGAGTCAAAAATAAAAATGATTAAGATTAAACAATGAGTCAGATAATGAAAAAAGACTAAGATTAAACCACGAGTCAAAAATTAAAAATAGCCAGTATTAAAGCATAAAAAAAATGAAAACGATCGAAAATTAAAGCACAAGTCAAAAAATGAAAATGATCGAGATTAAAGCACGAGTCAGAAAAATGGAAAACACCCGAGATTAAACCTCGAATCAAAAAATGAAAACCTGGGTTAAACCATATGTTAGAAAATGAAAATGACCCGAATTAAACCATGAGTCAAAAAATGAAAACGATTAAGATTAAATAATAAGTCAGACAATGAAAAAGATTGGGATTAAACCATGAGTTAGAAAATGAAAACAGCCAACATTAAACTATGAGTTAGAAAACGAAAATGACCAAGATTAAAAAACAAGTCAGAAAATGAAAATGATCGAGATTAAATAATGAGTCAAAAAATGAAAACAACTAGGATTAATTCAAGAGTCAAAGAATTAATATGACGAGAATTAAACCACGAGTCAAAAAATAAAAACAATCAGGATTAAACCATGAGTCAAAAAATGAAAACAACTAGGATTAAACCATGAGTCAAAAAATGAAAACAACCAGAAGTAAATCACGAGTCAAAAAATAAAAACAATTGGGATTAAATCACGAGTTAAAAAATGAAAACAGCTGAGATTAAATCATGAGTCAGAAAATAAAATGATGAGGATTAAACCACAAGTTAGAAAATGAAAATGGCTCGATTTAAAGCAGGAGTCAAAAAATGAAAACAACCCAGATTAAACCATGAGTCAAAAAATTAAAATGATTGAGATTAAACAATGAGTTAGGCAATGAAAAATGACCAAGAATAAACTATGAGTTAGAAAATGAAAATGGCTGGGATTAAACTATGAGTTAAAAAATGAGAAAGATCGAGATTAAACTACGAGTCAAAAAGTGAAAACAACTCGGATTAAATCATGAGTTAGAAAAAAAATGATCGAGATTAAACCACGAGTCAAAAAATGAAAATGATCAGGATTAAACCATGGTTAGAAAATGAAAAGGACCAAGATTAAACCATAAGTCAGAAAATTAAAAATGACCCAGATTAAACTACGAGTCAAAAAATGAAAACAATCGAGATTAAACCACATGTCAAAGAATGAAAATGGCCTAAATTGAACCACAAGTTAGATAATGAAAATGACTTGGATTAAACCACGAATCAAAATATAAAAATGACTAAGATTAAACCACGAGCAAAAAAATGAAAAAGATTAAAATTCAACCACAAGTCAGAAAATTAAAATGATCGAGATTAAACCACCAATCAGAAAATGAAAATGACCAAGATTAAACAACGAGTCAAAAAATAAAAATGATCAGGATTAAATCACCAATTAGAAAAAGAAAAACAATCGAGATTAAACCATAAGTCAAAAAATAAAAATGGCTGGGATTAAACCATGAGTCAGAAAATAAAAATAATCGAGATTAAACTATGAGTCAGAAAATGAAAATGACCAAAATTAAATCATGAGTCAAAAAATGAAAATGACCGAGATTAAACTACAAGTCAAAAAATAAAAACGACCAGGATTAAATCATGAGTCAAAAATTGAAAATGATTGGGATTAAACTGTGAGTCAGAAAATGAAAATCAATCAAGGTTAAAACTTGAATCAAAAAATAAAAACAACCAGGATTAAACCCTTAGTTAGAAAATGAAAAGGACAAGATTAAACCACGGGTAAAAAATAAAAATGTTCGAGATTAATGAAAATCAATCGAGGTTAAAACTTGAGTCAAAAAATAAAAACAACCAGGATTAAACCACGGGTAAAAAATAAAAATGTTCGAGATTAAACCACCTATCAAAAAAAGAAAAATGATTAAGATTAAACGACGAGTCAGCAAATGAAAATGATTGGTATTAAACCATGAGTCAAAAAATGAAAATGACCAGAATGAAATCATAAGTTAGAAAATGAAAATGATTGGGATCAAACCACGAGTCAAAAATTGAAAATGATTGAGATTAAACAACGAGTCAAAAAATGAAAACGATTGAGATTAAAGCACCAGTCAAAAAAAATGATCGGGATTAAACCATGAGTCAAAAAATGATTGGGATTAAATTAATAGTCAAAAACCACCGGTAAGAAAAAGAAAATGGTCGAGATTAAATCATGAGTCAGAAAATGAAAACAACAAGAATTAAATCCTGAGTAAGAAAATGAAAAATGATCGAAAATAAATCATGAGTTAGAAAATGAAAACGATAGGGATTAAACTATGAGTTAGAAAATAAAAATGACAGGGTTCAAACCATGAGTCAAAAAATAAAAATGACCCTAATTAAACAACGAGTCAGAAAATGAAAACATTCAAGGTTAAACCATGAGTAAGAAAAAGAAAAATGATCAAAATTAAATCACCAGTCAAAAAATGTAAACAACCAAGATTATATCATGAGTCAAAAAATGTAAACCACCGAGATTAAACCTTGAGTCAAAAATGGAAATGACGCAGGTTAAATGACCAGTTAGAAAATGAAAATGACCTAGATTAAATTAGGAGTCAAAAAATGAAAATGACCAAGATTAAATCACAAGTCAAAAAATGAAAAATAACAGGGATTAAACCATGAGTTAGAAAATAAAAAGAATCGATATTAAATCATTAGTCAAAAAATGAAAATGACCGAAATTAAATCATGAGTCTAAAAATAAAAATGATTGAGATTAAACCATGAGTCAGAAAATAAAAACGGCCCAAATTAAATCACAAATCAAAAAATGAAAATGACCCAAATTAAACCATGAGTCAGATAATGAAAATGACCAGTATTAAACCACCAGTCAAAAAAAATAATTCGAGATTAAACCATGAGTCAAAAAATGAAAATGATTAAGATTAAACCACGAGTCAAAAAATGAAAATAATCTGAATTAAATCAAGAGTCAAAAAATGAAAAATACCAAGATTAAACTTTGAGTTAGAAAATGAAAATCAACCAAGGTTAAAGGTTGAGTCAAAAAATGAAAACGACCGAGGTTAATCCCTGAGTCAAAAAATGAAAATGACTGAGATTAAATCATGAGTCAAAAATGAAAATGATCAGATAAACCACCAACTAGAAAAAGAAAAATGATCGAGATTAAAACCACGAGTTAGAAAATAAAAATGATTGGTATTAAACCATGAGTCAAAAAATAAAAATGACCAAAATTAAATCACAAGTCAAGAAATGAAAATGACCGGGATTAAATCATAAGTCAAAAAATGATAACAACTAGAATTAAACCACAAGTCAAAAAATGAAAACAATTAAGATTAAAGCACCAATTAGAAAATGAAAACAATCAGGATTAAACCATGAGTCAAAAATTTAAAATGACTGAGATTAAACCACCAATCTAAAAAAGAAAAATGACTAGGATTAAACTAGAGTCAGAAAATGAAAATGACTAGAATTAAACCCTAAGTCAAAAAATAAAAAATGGTCAAAATTAAATCATGAGTCAAAATGAAAATGACCAGGATTAAACTATGAGCCAAAAATGAAAATGACTTAGGTAAAACCATGAGTTAGAAAATAAAAATGACTTAGATCAAACCATGAGTCAAAAACAAAATGACCTTGATTAAACAATGAGTTAGACAATGAAAAATGACCCAAATTAAACCATGTGTCAGAAAATGAAAATGATCGGGATTAAACCATGAGTCAAAAAATGAAAAATGACCGAGATTAAACCATAAGTCAAAAAATGAAAACAACTAGTATTAAATCGTGAGTTAGAAAATAAAAACGGTCAAGATTTAATCGCAACTCAGAAAATGAAAACCAATTGGGGTTAAACTCTGAGTTAGAAAATGAAAATGGCTAGGATTAAACCTTGAGTTAGAAAATGAAAATGATCGGGATGAAACCATGTGTTAAAAAATGAAAAACGTTGGGATTAAATCACAAGTCAAAGAAACAAAAATGATCAAAATTAAGTCATGAGTCAAAAAATGAAAACAACCGAGATTAAACCATGAATTAGAAAATAAAAAGGACTAAAATTAAACCATAAGTCAGAAAATGAATATGACTAGGATTAAACCATGAGATAGAAAATGAAAACAACCTAGGTTAAACTATGAGTCAGTAAAAGAAAATGACCCAGATTAAACCATGAGGAAAAAAATGAAAACAACTGGGATTAAACAATGAGTTAAACAATAAAAAATGACCAAGATTAAGCATGAGTCAGAAAATAAAAATGGTCGGGATTAAACCACAAGTCAAAAAATAAAAAAGATTAAGATTAAATCACGAGTCAAAAAATAAAAACAACTAAGATTAAATCACGAGTTGGGGAATAATAACAACAAAAATTAAAACACGAGTCAAAAATTGAAAACGACTAGGATTAAACGATGAGTCAAAAATGACTAGAATTAAATCACAACTCAAAAAATGAAAATGAATGGGATTAAACCACAAATCAGATAATAAAAATGACAGGAATTAACCCACGAGGTAGAAAATTAAAATGAGCAGGATTAAACCATGAGTCAGAAAATGAAAATGACCTGGATTAAACCACAAGTTGGAAAATGAAAATGATAAGATTAAGCAACGAGTAAGACAATAAAAAATGACCAGGATTAAACCATGTGTCAAAAAATGAAAAGACTGGAATCACGAGTTAGAAAATGAAAACAACCGAGATTAAACTATGAATTAGAAAATGAAATGATAGGAATTAAACCACGAGTTAGAAAATGAAAATGATCAGGATTAAACAACGAGTCAAAAAATGAAAAACAATTCTATATAAACCACGAGTCAAAAAATAAAAATGATTGGGATTAAACCGTAAGTCAAAAAATGAAAACGATTGGGATTAAACAACAAGTCAGACAACAAAAAACAACCAGGATTAAATCACAAGTTAAAAAATAAAAATGACCCAGATTAAGCCATAAATCAAAAAATGCAAATGATTGAGATTAAACCATGAGTCAAAAAATGAAAACGGCTAGGATTAAATCACAAGTCAAAAAATGAAAACAATTGGGATTAAACCGTGGGTCAGACAATGAAAATCAACTGGGGTTAATCCCCGACTTACAAAATGAAAATGACCAAAATTAAATCATGAGTCAAAAAATGAAAATAACTAGGATTAAACCATGAGCCAAAAAATGAAAGACAATCGAGATTAAATCATGAGTCAAAAAATAAAAATGACCTAGATTAAACCACGAGTTAAAAAATGTAAATAACCAGTATTAAACCACCAGTAAAAAAAATGATAAGGATTAAACCATGAATCAAAAAATGAAAATAGCCAAAATTAATCATGAGTCAGAAAATGAAAACGACCAGGATTAAACTATGAGTTAGAAAATTAAAATCAACTGGGGTGAAACCCAAAGTCAAAAAATGAAAATGACTTGGGTTTAACCCTAAGTTAGAAAATAAAATGACCAAGATTAAACTACGAGTCAAAAATTTAAAACAACCGGTATTAAACCATGAGTTAGAGAATGAAAATGACCAAAATTAAATCATAAGTCAAAAAATGAAAATGACAGAGATTAAATCATAAGTGAAAAAATGAAAAGATTGAGATTAAAGTAGTAGTCAAAAAATGAAAATAACTGGGATTAAAACCACTAGTTGAAAAATGAAAATGACTAGGATTAAACCACCAATCAGAAAAAGAAAAATGACCAGGATTAAACCATGAGTCAAAAAAAGTGAAAACAACTAGAATTAAACCTTGAGTTAGAAAATGAAAAATGATTGAAATTAAATCATGAGTTAGAAAATGAAAATGACCAGGATTAAACCACGAGTCAAAAAATAAAAATGACTCTGGTTAAACCACTAGCCAAAAAATGAAAATAAATCAGGTTAAACCACTAGCCAAAAAATTAAAATAACTTGAATTAAACCACAGTCAAAAAATGAAAACGATCAGAATTAAAATACGAGTCAGACAAAAAAAATGATTGATATTAAACCATGACTAAGAAAATGAAAATGGCCAGGATTAAACTATGAGTCAAAAAATGAAAATGACTAAGATTAAAACACGAGTCAAAAAATGAAAAATGATCGGGATTAAATCACGAGTTAGAAAATGAAATTGACTAAGATTAAACCATGAGTCAAAAAATAAAAATGACTAGGATTAAATCATGACTCAAAAAATGAAAATCAACCGGGGTTAAACCCCAAGTCAAAAAATGAAGATGGCCTAGATTAAACCTTGAGTAAGAAAATGAAAATGATTAGGATTAAACCATAAGTCAGAATATGAAAAATGATCGGGATTAAACCACGAGTCAAAAATGAAAAATGATTGGGAATAAATCACAAGTCAAAGAAATAAAAACGATTGAAATTAAATAATGAGTCAAAAAATTAAAACGACCAGGGTTAAACCACGAGTCAAAAAATGAATACGATCAAAATTAAATCACAAGTCAAAAAATAAATATGGTCAAGATTAAATCACGAGTTAGAAAATGAAAATGACTTGGGTTAAACCACGAGTCAAAGAATGAGAACGACCTAGATTAAACTAGGAGTAAAAAAATAAAAACAACTGGGATTAAACAATGAGCAGACACAGAAAAATGACTGTAATTAAACCATTAGTCAAAAAATGAAAATGATCGAGATTAACCTATGAGTTGAAATATAAAAATGACTAGGATTAAATCACGAGTCTGGGAATAAAAATGACAGGAATTAAACCATGAGTCAAAAAATGAAAATGACCGAGATTAAATCATGAGTCAAAAAATAAAAATGACTAAGATTAAACCATGAGTCAGAAAATAAAAATGACAAGGATTAAACCTCAAGTCAAAAAATGAAAATGACTAGGATTAAACCATGAGTCAGAACAAGAAAATGACTCGGGTTAAATTACGAGTCAAAAAATAAAAATGATCCAGATTAAACCACAAGTAAAAAAATGAAAATGACCAAGATTAAACAATAAGTTAGACAATGAAAAATGATCAAGATTAAACCACGAGTCAAAAAATGAAAAATGACAAAGATTAAGCCACGAATCAGAAAATGAAAATGGTCGAGATTAAACCACATGTCAAAAACTAAAAATGGTTGAGATTAAACCACTTGTCAGAAAATGAAAATGACCGAGATTAAATCATGAGTTAGAAAATGAAAACGATCAAGATTAAATCACGAGTCGAGAAGTAAAAACGACGAAAATTAAACCACGAGTCAAAAAATAAAAACAACTTGAATTAAACCATGAGTCAGAAAATGAAAATGACTCAAATTAAATCACTAGTCAGAAAATGAAAATGACCCAGTCTATGAGTTAGAAAATAAAAACGACCAAGATTAAACAATGCATCAGACAATCAAAAATGACTAGGATTAAACTACGAGTCAAAAAATGAAAATGACCTAGATTAACCCATGAATCAGAAAATGAAAATGATCGAGATTTTACCATGAGTCAAAAATTGAAAATGACTAAGATTAAATTATGAGTCAGAAAATGAAAATGACCGGAATTAAACCATAAGTCAAACAATGAAAATCAACCAGGTTTAATCCCTAAGTAAAAAAAATGACTGAGATTAAAGCTCGCGTCAGAAAATGAAAATCAATTTGGGTTAAACCCCAAGTCAAAAAATGAAAATGATCGAGATTAAACCTTGAGTTAGAAAATGAAAATGATCGAGATTAAATCACAAGTTAGAAAATGAAAAATGAATAGGATTAAACTATGAGTCAAAAAATGAAAATCAGTTAGGCTTAAACCACCGGTCTAAAAAAGAAAAATAACCTGGATTAAACAATGAATTAGAAAATGAAAATGATCGGTATTAAACAATGAGTAAGAAAGTAAAAACAATCAAAATTAAATCATGAGTAACAAAATAAAAATGACTAGGATTAAACCACGAGTCAAAAAATAAAATGACCATGATCAAATCACGAGTCAAAAAATGAAAACAACTTAAATTAAACCATGAGTCAAATAATGAAAACAACCAAGATTAAATCATGAGTCACAAAATGAAAATTACCTAGACTAAATCACGAGTTAGAAAATGAAAATGACCTAGATTAAATAACGAGTCAAAAAATAAAGATAATTAGGATTAAACCACCAATAGAAAAAAGAAAAAAGATTGAGATTAAACCATGAATCAAAAAATGAAAACGGCCAGGATTAAACTATGAGTCAAAAAATGAAAATGATTACAATTAAACCACGAGTAAAAAAATGAAAATGATCAGGATTAAACCACATCTCAAAAAATGAAAACGATCGAAATTAAATCACGAGTCAAAAAAAGAAAACTATCGGGATTAAATAACAAGTCAAAAAATGAAAACAACCGGGATTAAATCATAGGTCAGAGAATAAAAATGATGGGCATTAAATAACAAGTTAGAAAATGAAAGCAACCAGGATTAAACCATAAGTCAAAAAATGAAAATGCCTGAAATTAAATTACGAGTCAAAAAATGAAAATGACTGGATTAAACCACAAGTCAAAAAATAAAAATGACTGGGATTAAAAAATAAGTCTGAAAATAAAAAAAAACCCAAATTAAATCATGAGTTAGAAAATGAAAAGATAGGGATTAAACAATGAGTTAGACAATGAAAAATGATAGAGATTAAACCACGAGTCAAAAAATAAAAATGGTTGAGATTAAGCCATCAGTTAAAAATTAAAATGACTGAGATTAAACTATGATTTAGAAAATGAAAATGAACAAGATTAAATCACGAGTCAAAAAATGAAAACAACTAGGATTAAATCATGAGTTAAAGAATGAAAACAAAGGGAATTGAACCATGAATCAGAAAGTGAAAACGACTGGGATTAAACCACTTGTCAAAAAATGAAAACGACCAGAATTAAATCATGAGTTAGAAAATGAAAACAATTAGGATTAAACCATGAGTCAAAAAAAGAAAACAATCAGGACTAAACTACAAGTCAAAAAATGAAAATGACCCGAGTTAAAACACAAGTTAGAAAATGAAAACGACCTGGATTAAATCACAAGTCAGAAAATAAAAATGATCAAGATTAAATAATGAGTCAAACAATAAAAAATGATCGAGTTTAAACAATGAGTCAAAAAATGAAAATGGCCAGGTATAAACCACGAGTCAAAAAATGAAAAAGATCGAGATTAAACCATGAGTCAAAAATTGAAAATGGTTAGGATTAAATTACGAGTCAAAAAATAAAAAAGAATGGGATTAATCAACGTGTCAAAAAATGAAAAACGATCAAGATTAAACCATGAGTCAGGAAATGAAAATGACTGGGACTAAACCATGAGTCAGAGAATAAAAATGGCTCAAATTAAAGCACGAGTCAAAATATAAAAATGGCCCAGATTAAACCACAAATCAAAAAATGAAAATGACCAAGATTAAACCAATAGTCAAAAAATGAAAATGACTGAAATTAAACCACGAATCAAAAAATGAAAACGATGAAGATTAAAGCAAAAGTCAAAAAATAAAAATGATTAGAATTAAATCACAAGTCAATGAATGAATACAACAGGAATTAAACCACAAGTCAAAAAAAAGAAAATGATCAAGAATAAATCATGAGTCAAAAAATGAAAAAGATTGGGATTAAACCATAAGTTAGAAAATAAAAATGATTGGGATTAAACTATGAGGTTAGAAAAAGAAAACAACAAAGATTAAACCACAAGTAAGAAAAAAAAACTAGGATTAAACTATGAGTCAAAAAAAGAAAATAATCAGGATTAAACCATGGGTTAGAAAATGAAAACGATCAGGATTAAACCATGGGTCAGAAAATGAAAATTATCAAGATTAAATCATGGGTTAGAAAATGAAAATGACTAAGATTAAACTATGAATCAAAAAATGAAAACAATCGAGACTAGGCCACTAGTTAGAAAATAAAAATGATAGGGATTAAACCACGAGTCAGAGAATGAAAAATGACTGGAATTAAACCATGAGCCAGAAAATAAAAATGATTGAAATTAAATCATGAGTCAAAAAATAAAAAAGATCAAAATTAAACTAACAGTTAGAGAATGAAAATGACCAAAATTAAACCATGAGTTAGAAAATAAAAACGACAGGATTAAACCATGAGTTAGAAAATGAAAAACGAACGAGATTAAACCATAAGTCAAAAAATGAAAACAATTAGAATTAAACCATAAGTCAAAAAATGAAAACAATAGAGATTAAATCACAAGTCAAAAAATGAAAACGACTGCAATTAAATTACGAGTTAGAAAATGAAAAAGACTGGGATTAAACCATGAGTCAAAAATGAAAAATGACTAGGATTAAATCACGAGTTAGAGAAATAAAAAAATTGATATTAAATCATGAGTCAAAAAATGAAAACAAACGGGATTAAACTATGAGTCAAAATATGAAAACAACCAAAATTAAATTACCAGTCAGAAAATGAAAACAACCAAGGTTAAACCATGAGTTAAAAAATGAAAGCGATAGGGATTAAATCATGAGTCAGAAAATGAAAAAGACTGGGGTTAAACCACATGTCAAAAAAAGAAAATGACTCAGATTAATCTAAGAGTCAAAAAATGAAAATGATGGGGATTAAACCACGAGTCAAAAAATGAATACGATCGAGTTTAAATCACGAGTAAAGAAATAAAAACTTTTAGGACTAAATCACAAGTCAGAAAAAGAAAAATGACTGGGATGAGTCAAAAAATGAAATCGACCCAGATTAAACCATAAATAAGAAAATAAAAATGATAGGGATTAAACCATGAGTCAAGAAATAAAAATGATCGAGATTAAATCACCAGTCAGAAAAAGAAAAATGATCAAGATTAAACCATGAGTCAAAAAATGAAAATGATCGGGATTAAACCACGAGTTAAAAAATGAAAGACGACCGAGATTAAACCATGAGTAAAAAAAAAAAACACGATCGAGATTAAACCATGAGTCAGAAAATGAAAACGACTAGGATTAAACCATAAGTCATAAAATAAGAACAACTAGGATTAAAACTGTGACTCAAAAAATGAAAACCGACTAGGCTTAAACCTCGAGTCAAAAAATGAAAACGACCAGATTAAACCATAAGTCAAAAAATGAAAATAACTGAGATTAAACCATAGTCAAAAAATGAAAAATGATCGAGATTAAACCACAGTTAGAAATGAAAAATGATTAGGATTAAACCATGGGTCAAAAAAATAAAAATGATCAAAATTAAATCACAATCCAAAAAATGAAAATGATCGAGATTAAACCACTAATCAGAAAATGAAAATGACAGAGATTAAATTATGAGTCAAAAAATGAAAATGATCGAAATTAAACCACTAGTCAGAAAATAGAAACAACCTAAGTTAAACCATGAGTCATAAAATGAAAACAACCCGAATTAAACCATGAGTCAAAAAATAAAAATGATCGAAATTAAACCACAAGTCAGAAAATAAAAATGACAAGGATTAAACCATCAGTCAAAAAATGAAAATAACTGGGACTAAACCACGAGTCAGAAAATGGAAACAACAGAGATTAAACCATGAGTAAGAAAATGAAAATGATTGAAATTCAATTAAGAATCAAAAAATGAAAAAAACTAGGATTAAAACCATGAGTCAAAAAATGAAAACAATTGGGATTAAACTAGAAGTAAAAAAATGGAAATGACCAAGTTTAAACCACCAGTCAGAAAATAAAAAATGATCAGGATTAAATCCTTAGTCAAAAAATGATAAGAAATGAAAACAATCAGAATTAAATCACGAGTAAGAAAATGAAAAACAACTAGGATTAAACCATGAGTCAAAAAATGAAAATGACCAAAATTAAACCATGAGTTAAAAAATGAAAACGACCTAAATTAAACTACGAATCAAAAAATGAAAACAACCAGGATTAAACCATGTGTCAAAAAATGAAAATGACTAGAATTAAACCACTAGTCAGAAAAAAAAATTATCAAGATTAAACCATGAGTGAGAAAATGAAAATGATTGGAATTAAACTACAAGTCAGAAAACGGAAAACGACCAGGATTAAGCTACGAGTGAGAAAATAAAAACTATCGGGATTAAACCATGAGTCAAAAACTAAAAACGACTGGGTTAAATCACTAGTCAAAAAATTAAAACTAATTAAGGTTAAACCCCAATCAAAAAATGAAAATGACTAGGATTAAATCCTGAGTGAAAAAATGAAAAATAAAAATGATCAAAATTAAATCACAATCCAAAAAATGAAAATGATCAGGATTAAACCACTAATCAGAAAATGAAAATGACAGGGATTAAATTATGAGTCAGAAAATAAAAATGATAGAAATTAAACCACTAGTCAGAAAATAGAAACAACCCAAGTTAAACCATGAGTCATAAAATGAAAACAACCCGAATTAAACCATGAGTCAAAAAATAAAAATGATCGAAATTAAACCACAAGTCAGAAAATAAAAATGACAGGGATTAAACCATGAGTCAAAAAATGAAAATAACTGGGACTAAACCACGAGTCAGAAAATGGAAACAACAGAGATTAAACCATAAGTAAGAAAATAAAAATGATTGAAATTCAATTAAGAGTCAAAAAATGAAGAAAACTAGGATTAAAACCATGAGTCAGAAAATGAAAACAACCGGGATTAAACTAGAAGTAAAAAATTGGAAATGACCAAGTTTAAACCACCAGTCAAAAAATGAAAAATGATCAGGATTAAATCCTAAGTCAAAAAATGATAAGAAATGAAAACAATCAAAATTAAATCACGAGTAAGAAAATGAAAACAATTAGGATAAAACCATGAGTCAAAAAATGAAAATGACCAAAATTAAACCATGAGTCAAAAAATGAAAACGACTAGGATTAAACCATGTGTCAAAAAATGAAAATGACTAGAATTAAACCACTAGTCAGAAAAAAAAATTATCGGGATTAAACCATGAGTGAGAAAATGAAAATGATTGAAATTAAACTACAAGTCAGAAAATGAAAAACGACCAGGATTAAGCTACGAGTGAGAAAATAAAAACTATTGGGATTAAACCATGAGTCAAAAACTAAAATCGACTAGGTTAAATCACTAGTCAAAAAATTAAAACCGATTAAGGTTAAACCCCAATCAAAAAATGAAAATGACCAGGATTAAATCCTGAGTGAAAAAATGAAAATGACTGGATCAAACCATGAGTCAAAAATAAAAAATGATCAGGATTATACCGCAAGTCAGAAAATGAAAAATGATTGGGATTAAATCATGAGTCACAGAAATAAAAAAGATTTAAATTAAATCATAAGTCAAAAAATGAAAATAATCGAGATTAAACTACAAGTCAAAAATTGAAAAAGACTAGAACTAAATTACCAATTAGAAAATGAAAACGACATGGATTAAATCATGAGTTAGAAAATAAAAATGACTGAGATTAAACTAAGAGTCAAAAAATGAAAATAACCCAGGTTAAACTATGAGTCAAAATTTGGAAATGACCTGATTAAACAAAGATTTAGAAAATGAAAGTGATCGGGATTAAATCCTGAGTTAAAGAATGAAAAACGATCAAGATTAAACCATGAGTCAGAAAAAAAAATTGCCTGCAATTAAATTAAGAGTCTGAAAATGAATACGACTGGGATTAAACCATAAGTCAAAAAATGAAAAATGACTGAGATTAAACTGTGAGTTAGAAAATGAAAAAGACCGAGATTAAACCACAAGTAAAAAATGAAAAATGACAGGATTAAACCATGAGTCAGAAAATAAAAACGATTGGGATTAATTCATGAGTCAAAAATTGAAAATGACCTCGATTAAACAATGAGTCGAAAAATAAAAATGACCTAGATCAAATCACAAGTTAAAAAATGAAAATGATCAGGATTAAACCCCCAGTAAAAAAAAATGACCAGGACTAAACCATGAGTCAAAAAATGAAAATGATTGGGATTAAACTATGAGTCAGAAAATGAAAATGACCGGGATTAAACCATGTCTCAAAAATAAAAATGACCAAAATTAAATCAAGAGTAGAAAATGAAAACGATAGGGATTAAATCACGAGTTAGAAAATTAAAATGATTGGGATTAAATCACAAGTTAGAGAATAAAAATGATGGGAATTAAACCACAAGTCAAAAAATGAAAATGAATGGGATTAAACCATGAGTCAAAAAATGAAATGACCAGTATTTAACCATGAGTCGAAAAATGAAAATGCTTGAGATTAAACCATTAGTTAGCAAATGAAAATGACTGGGATTAAATCATGTGTCAAAAATAAAAATGATCAAAATTAAATCATGAGTAAGAGAATGAAAATGATGAGAATTAAACTACGAGTCAAAAAATGAAAATGACCATGATTAAACAATGAGTCAAAAAATAAAAATGACTGAGATTAAGTCATGAGTCAAAAAATGAAAAAGAGTGGGCTTAAACCACGAATCAAAAAAAAAAGATCAGGATTGAACTATGAGTTAAAAAAAGAAAGAAACAACTAGGATTAAACCGCAGGTCAAAAAATAAAAATGACTAGGATTAAATAATGGGTCAAAAAATAAAAACAACCGGGATTAAACCACGAGTCAAAAATGAAAATGATCGGGATCAAACCACAAGTTAGAAATGAAAAATGATCAAGATTAAATCATGAGTCAGAAAATGAAAACGATCAGAATTAAATCACTAATAAGAAAATGAAAATGATAGGGATTAAATCATCAATCAAAAAATAAAAACAATAGGGATTAAACCACGAGTCAAAAAATGAAAACAACCTGGGTTAAACCACGAATCAAAAAATGAAAATAACCCAGATTAAACCAAGATTCAAAAAATGAAAATGACCAAGATTAAATCATGAGTCAAAAAATGAAAAAGGATTGGGATTAAACCACTAGTCAGAAAAAGAAAATGACTTTGATTAAACTATGAGTCAAAAAATGAAAACGATCAGGATTAAATCATGGATCAAAAAATGAAAATGATCAAGATTAAATCATGAGTCAAAAAATAAAAAAGATCGAAATTAAACTAAGAGTTAGAGAATGAAAATAACAAAATTAAACTATGAGTCAAAAAATAAAAATGACAGGGATTAAACTATGAGTCAGAAAATTAAAAACGAATGACATTAAATCACTAGTAGAAAAAGTGAAAATGACTACAATTAAATCATGAGTCAAAAAATTAAAACGACAGAGATTAAACCACAAGTCAAAAAATAAAAACGACCATAATTAAATTACAAGTTAGAAAATGAAAAGACTGGATTAAATCATTAGTCAAAAAATGAAAAATGACTGGGATTAAATCATGAGTTGGAAATAAAAATGATAGGGATTAAATCATGAGTCAAAAAATGAAAATGATAGGGATTAAACCACGAGTCAAAAAATGAAAACAACCTAGGTTAAACCACGAGTCAGAAAGTAAAAATGACCTAGATTAAACCAAGAGTCAAAAAATGAAAATGACCAAGATTAAACCATGAGTCAAAAAATGAAAAACGATCAAGATTAAACCACTAGTCGGAAAATAAGAATGATCGAGATTAAATCACGTGTCAGAAAATGAAAACAATAGTAATTAAAATAGGAGTAAAAAAATGAAAATGACCAAGATTAAACCCATAGTCAAAAAATGAAAAGCGGCAGGATTAAACCATGAGTCAAAAAGTGAAAATGATCGGGATTAAACCATGAGTTAGAAAATGAAAACAGCCCTGATTAAAACCATAAGTTGAAAAATCAAAATGATTAGGATTAAACCACCAGTTAGAAAAAGAAAAATTATCGAGATTAAACCACCAATCAGAAAATGAAAATAATTGGGATTAAACGATAAGTCAAAAAATGAAAACGATCGAAATTAAACCATAGGTCAGATAATGAAAAATGATCAGGATTAAACCGTGAGTTAGAAAATGAAAATGATCAAGATTAAACCACGAGGTAGAAAATGAATATGACTGTGATTAAACCATAGTCATAAAATGTAAATGACTAGGATTAAACCACGAGTGAGAAAATGAAAATGATAGAGATTAAACCACGAGTCAAAAAGTGAAAATGATCAGGATTAAACAAGTCAAAAATGAAAATTGATCGGGTTTAAACTTTGAGTCAAAAAATGAAAATGATCGAGATTAAACCCCGAGTTAGAAAATGAAAATGACTGAGATTAAACCATAAGGCAAAAAATGAAAACAGTCGAGATTAAACCACAAGTTCGGGATTAAAGCACAAGTTAGAAAATGAAAATTATCAGGATTAAACCACAAGTAAGAAAATAAAAATAATTGGCATTAAATCACAAGTTAAAGAAATGAAAATGATCGAGATTAAATCACAGTTCAGGAAATGAAAGCGACCAGGATTAAACCACAAGTTAAAAAATGAAAACTACTAGGATTAAACCATGAGTCAAAAAATGAAAATGACCAGGATTAAATCACAAGTCAAAAAATGAAAACGTCCTGGGTTAAACCATGAGTCATATATTGAAAGCAATCAAAATTAAATCATGATTCAAAAAATGAAAATGATCGAGATTAAACCCTGCCTCGGAAAATGAAAACGACTAAAATTAAATCACGAGTCAGAAAATAAAAATGACAGGGATTAAATCATGAGTCAAAAAATTAAAACAACATGGATTAAGTCACGAGTCAGAGAATGAAAACAATGAGAATTAAATCACAAGTTAGAAAATGAAAACGATTGGGATTAAACCATGAGTCAAAAAAAAATGATCGAAATTAAATCACGAGTCAAAAAATGAAAATGACTAGGATTAAACAACGAGTCAAAAAATGAAAACGACTAGGATTAAAACAAAATTCAAGAAATGAAAACAATCGGGATTAAACCATGAGTTAAAAAATGAAAATCAAATGGGGTTAAACCCTGAGTCAACAAATGAAAATGACCAGGATTAAACCCCGAGTCAAAAAATGAAAATAACTAGGATTAAACCATAAGTCAAAAAATGAAAATGATCAAGATTAAACCACGAGTCAAAAACCAAAAATGATTAAGATTAAACTACGAGTCAAAAAATGAAAATGACCAAATTAAATCATGAGTCAAAAAATGAAAATGACTGGAATTAAACATCGAGTTAGAAAATGAAAATGATAGAGATTAAACCCCAATTCAAAAAATGAAAATGATTAGGATTAAACTATCAGACAAAAAATAAAAATGATCGGGATTAAATCACGAGTCTGGGGTTAAACTATGAGTCAAAAAATGAAAACAACAGGGATTAAAGCCATGAGTAAGAAAATGAAAATGACCGACATTAAATCACGAATCAGAGAAATGAAAATAGCTGAGATTAAATCATGATTTAGAAAATAAAAATGACTAGGATTAAACCACAAGGTAGAAAATGAAAACGATTGAAATTAAATCACGAATCATAAAATGAAAATGATAAGGATTAAATCATGTGTCAAAAAATGAAAACAATTGAAATTAAATCATGAGTCAGAGAATGAAAATGATGGGAATCAAACCATAAGTCAAAAAATAAAACCGACTGAGATTAAACCATGAGATAAAAAATGAAAATGACTGGGATTAAATCATAAGTCAATAAATGAAAACGACTAAGATTAAATCACGAGTCAAAAAAGGAAAAAGCCTTAGGTTAAACCATGAGTTAGAAAATAAAAATGATCAGAATTAATTTACGAGTCAAAAAATGAACAAGACTAGGTTTAAACCAAGTCTTAGAAAATGAAAATAACCAAAATTAAATCAGGAGTCTGAAAATGAAAAGAACAGGGATTAAATCATGAGTCAAAAAATAAAAATGACCTGGATTAAATCACGAATTAGAGAATAAAAATGATGAAAATTAAATCATGAGTTAGAAAATGAAAACGACTAGGATTAAACCATAAGTCAAAAAATGAAAACAACTGAGATTAAATCACGAGTCAAAAAATAAAAATCCAATAAGGTTAAACCTCGATTTATCAAATGAAAATGACTTGAATTAAACCCCGAGTCAAAAAATGAAAATGACTAGGACTAAACCACAACTCAAAATGACCGAAATTAAACCATGAGTCAAAAAATATAAACAACCAAAACTAAATCATTAGTCAGAAAATGAAAATGACTAGTATTAAACCACGAGTCAGAAAATGAAAATGACTAGAACTAAACCCCGAGTCAGAAAATGAAAATGACCTAGATTAACCCATGAGTCAAAAAATGAAAATGATCGCAATTAAACTACCAGTCAAAAAAAGAAAAACAACAAAGATTAAGCCATGAGTCAAAAAATGAAAATGATTGGTATTAAACCATAAGTTAGATAGTGAAAAAGACCAGAATTAAATCACGAGTCAAGAAATGAAAATGACCAAGATTAAATCATGAGTCAAAAAATGAAATGATTGGGATTAAACCACAAGTCAAAACATGAAAACAACTGAGATTAAACAACAAGTTAGAAAATCAAAATCGATCGGGGTTAAACCCTAAGTCAGAAAATGAAAATGTTCAGGATTAAACCTTGAGTAAAAAAATGAAAATGACCTAGATTAAACTATGAGACAAAAAATGAAAAGGACCGAGATTAAACCATGAGTAAGAAAATAAAAATGACCGTCATTAAACCATGCGTAAAAAAATGAAAATGACCGGCATTAAATCATGAGTTAGAGAAATGAAAATGACCGATATTAAATCACAGTTCAAAAAATAGAAAGACTTGGATTAAACCATGAGTCAAAAAATAAAAATGATCGAGACTAAATCACGAGTTAAAAAATGAAAACAACTGGATTAAACCACCAATCAAGAAAAGAAAAATGACTAAGTTTAAACCATGACTAAAAAAATAAAAATGACAAGATTAAACCATCACTCAAAAAAGAAAACGACTCAGATTAAACCATGAGTCAAAAAATAAAAACAATTGGGATTAAACTACGAGTTAGAAAAAGAAAACTGATCGGGATTAAATCACGGGTTAGAAAATGAAAATGACTGGGATTAAATCATGAGTTAGAAAATGAAAACGACTGGGATTAAACCATGAATCAGAAAATGAAAATGATTGGGCTTAAACCCAAAGTCAGAAAATGAAAAATGATTATGGTTAAACCTTGAGTTAGAAAATGAAAACGACCGGAATTAAAACCCATGTGAGAAAATGAAAACGATCGAGATTAAATCACCAGTCAAAAAATGAAAAATGATTAAGATTAAACTAGGAGTTAGAAGATGAAAAACGATCAGGATTAAATCACGAGTCAGAGAAATAAAAATGATCGAAATTAAATCACGAGTCAAAAAATGAAAAGAACCAGGATAAAACCATGAGTAAGAAAATGAAAATGATCGAGATTAAACCACTAGTCAAATAATGAAAATGACCAAGATTAAACCATGAGTCAAAAAATAAAAACAACCAAGATTAAACCATGAGTCAAAAAATGAAAATGATTGAAATTAAATTTGCTGTCAGAAAATGAAAATGATCGAAATTAAATCAAGGGTCAAAAAATGAAAACAACTGAGATTAAACCACGAGTCAAAAAATAAAAATAACCAGGATTAAACCACGATGCATAAAATGAAAATGGTTGAGATTAATCCACCAGTCAGGAAAAAAATAACCATGATTAAATATGAGTCAGAAAAATGAAAATGATAGGAATTAAACCACCACTCTGAAATGAAATTACTCAAATTGAACAACGAGTTAAAAAATGAAAACGACCGTGATTAAATTACAAGTTAGAAAAAGAAAAATGATTGGGATTAAACCATTAGTTAGAAAATGAAAATGATAGAGATTAAACCATGAGTCAGAAAAATGAAAATCACTGAGATTAAACCGCGAGTTAAAAAATGAAAAATGACTACTGTTAAATCCTGAGTCAGAAAATGTAAATGATCAAGATCGAACCTACGTGAAAAAATGAAAATGATCGAGATTAAACCACGAGTTAGAAACTGAAAAATGATCGAGAATAAACCATGAATCAAAAAGATGAAAAATGATCGAGATTAAATCACGAGTCCAATAAATAAAAATGATCGAAGTTAAATCATGAGTCAGAAAATAAAAATAACTAAAATTAAATCACCAGTAAGAAAATGAAAACAACAAGGATGAAATCGTGACTCAAAAAATAAAAATAACTAGGATTATACCATGAGTCAGAAAATAAAAGACGACTAGAACTAAACCACAAGTAAAAAAAATGATCAAAATTAAATGATGAGTCAAAAAATGAAAACAGCCAGTATTAACCTAACAGTCAAAAATAGAAAAATAATCAGGATTAAACCACGAGTCAGAAAGTGAAAACTACCGTGATTAAATCATGAGTCAAAAAATGAAAAAGATCGTGATTAAACCACGAGTCAGAAATGAAAATGATCAAAATTAAATTATGAATCAGAAAATGAAAATGATTAGGATTAAATCAAGTCTTAGAAAATGAAAAAGACTAGAATTAAATCAGAGTCAGAAATAAAAATGACAAAGATTAAATCATGAGTCAAAAAATGAAAATGATAAGGATTAAATCATGAGTTAGAGAATAAAAATGACGGGAATTAAGCCACAAATCAAAAAAATGATAACAATCAAGATTAAACCATGAGTCAACAAATGAAAATGACCAAAATTAAATCATGACTTAGAAAATGAAAATGACTTGGGTTAAACCATGAGTCAAAAAATAAAAATGACTGAGATTAAATCATGAGTCAAAAAATGAAAATGACCACGATTAAATCACTAGCCAAAAATGAAAACGACTAGGAATAAATCATGAGTCAGAGAATGAAAATGATGGTAATTAAACCACAAGTTAAAATATAAAAAAGACTAGAATTAAACCACGAGTCAAGAAATAAAAATGATCGGCACTAGACAATGAGTCAAAAAATGAAAACAAATAAACTTAAACCACGAGTTAGAAAAATAAAAATGATTAAGATTAAACTATGAGTCAGAAAATGAAAATGATCGGGATTAAACAATAAGTCAGACAATGAAAAAGAATCGAGATTAAACCATGAGTCAAAAAATAAAAATGGTCAAAACTAAACCATGAGTCAAAAAATGAAAAAGATTGACATTAAACCACAGTCAGAAAATGTAAACAACTAAGATTAAATCATGAGTTTAAAAATGAAAATGATCGAGATTAAACCATGAGTCAAAAAATGAAAATGACTGGGATAAAACCATGGGTAAGAAAATGAAAACGACCGGGATTAAACCATTAGTCAAAAAATAAAAACAATTGGGATTAAACCACAAGTCAGAAAATAAAAATGACCAAGATTAAACTATGAGTTAGAAAATGTAAATGAGAGAAATTAAACCCAGTGTCAGAAAATGAAAATGACCGAAATTAAATCATAAGTCAAAAAATGAAAATGATCGAGATTAAACCATGTGTCAAAAAATGAAAAAGATCGGGATTAAATTACCAGTCAAGAAAAGAGAAATGACCGTAACTAAACCATGAATCAAAAAATGAAAACGATAGGAATTAAACCACCACTCAGAAATGAAAACGACTCGGATTAAACCACGAGTTAGAAAATGAGAACAATCAGGATTAAATAATGAGTCCAAAAAAGAAAAACGATCAGGATTAAACCATTAGTTAGAAAATGAAAATGGCCGAGATTAAACCATGAGTCAAAAAATAAAAATGACTAGGATTAAATCACAAGTTAGAAAATGAAAATGGCCAAGATTAAACCATGAGTCAGAAAATGAAAATGACTGGAATTAAACCATGAGTTAGAAAATGAAAAATGACAAGGGTTAAACCCTGAGTCAAGTAATGAAAACAACCGAGATTAAAACTTGAGTGAGAAAATGAAAACAACATAGATTAAACCATGAGTTAAAAATGACAAACGATCGAGATTAAATCACGAGTCAAAAGATTAAAAATGATCGGGATTAAATCTCGAGTCAGAGAAATAAAAATTATCAAAATTAAATCACAAGTTAGAAAATGAAAATGACTGGGATTAAACCATCAGTCAAAAAATAAAAATGACCGAAATTAAATCACCAGTAAGAAAATGAAACGACAGAGATTAAACCATGACTCAAAAAATAAAAATGACCGAGATTAAACTATGAATCAGAAAATGAAAGACAACCGAGATTAAACCATGAGTCAAAAAATGAAAATGACTAGAATTAAATGACAAGTCAGAAAATGAAAATAACTGAGATTAACCCAATAGTCAGAAAAAGAAAAACAATTGGGATTAAATCACGAGTCAAAAAATGAAAATGATTGCAATTAAACCATGAGTCAGAAAATGAAAACGATCGAAATTAAATCATGAATTAGAAAATGAAAACGACTAGGATTAAACCACATCCCAAAAAATGAAAACAACTAGAATTAAATCACGAGTCAAAAAATAAAAATGATCTGGATTAAATCATGAGTCAGAGAATGAAAACGATGGGAATTAAGCCACAGTTAGAAAATGATAACAATCGAGATTAAACCATGAGTTAAAAAATGAAAATGATCAAAATTAAATTACGACTCAAAAAATAAATGACCAAAATTAAACCATGAGTCAAAAAATGAAAACGATTGGGATTAAACCATGAGTAAAAAAAAGAAAACTTTTCGGGCTAAACCATGGGTCAGAAAATGAAAATGACCAGAATTAAACCAAGAGTCAAAAAATGAAAATGCCAGGAATTAAACAATGAGTTAGGAAAGGAAAAATGACTGGGATTATACCATAAGTCACAAAATGAAAAAGGCCAAGATTAAACTATGAGTCAGAAAATGCAAATGATTGAGGTTAAACCATAAGTCAAAAAATGAAAACGACCGAGATTGAATCACAAGTCAAAGAATGAAAACGACCAAGATTAAATGATGAGTCAAAGAATGAAAGGATGAGAATTAAACAACGAGTTAGAAAGTAAGAAAGATCGAGGTTAAACAATAAGTTAGAAAATGAAAATGACCGTGATGAAATCTTGAGTTAGAAAATGAAAATGAAAATGAATGAGATTAAACCATGAGTCAAAAAATGAAAATGACCAAGATTAAATCGCGAGTTAGAAAATAAAAATGATCAGATTAAACAATGAGTTAGACAATAAAAAATGATCAAGATTAAACCACGAGTTGAGATTAAACCATGAGTCAGAAAATGAAAATGACCGTGATGAAATCTTGAGTTAGAAAATGAAAATGAAAATAAATGAGATTAAACCATGAGTCAAAATATGAAAATGACCAAGATTAAACCACGAGTTAGGAAATAAAAATGATCAGATTAAACAATGAGTTAGATAATAAAAGATAACCGAGATTAAACAACGAGTCAAAAAATGAAAATGAAAATAGTTAGGATTAAACCGCGAGTCAGAAAATGGAAATGATCAAGACTAAACCATAGTCAGAAAATGTAAGCGACTGGATTAAACTATGAGTTAGAAAATGAAAATGACTGGGATTATTAAACCACGAGTCAGAAAATGAAAATGAGTAGCCTTAAACCATGAATCAGAAAATGAAAACGACCAAAATTAGACTTGGAGTCAAAAAATGAAAATGATTGGAATTAAATAATGAGTCAAAAAATAAAAATGACTGGGATTAAATGATGAGTTAGAAAATAAAAATAATCGAGATTAAGCCACAAGTCAGAAAATGAAAGTGACTGGGATTAAACTGCTAGTCAGGAAAAGAAAAATGATTGGGATTAAACCATGAGTCAAATAATGAAAATGATAGGAATTAAACCACCACTAAGAAATGAAAATGACTTGAATTAAAGCACAAGTTAGAAAATGAAAATAACTAAGATTAAACCACGAGTCAGAAAAAGAAAAACGACCATGATTAAACTATGAGTTAGAAAATGAGAATGACCAAAATTAAATCACTAGTACGAAAATGAAAACGATAAAGATTAAATCACGATTTAGAAAATGAAAAAACCGAGATTAAACCATGAGTCAAAAAATGAAAACGACCTGAGTTAAACCATGGGTCAAAAAATGAAATCGACCCGAATTAAACCACTAGTCAAAAAATGAAAAAGACCAAGATTGAACCATGAGTTAAAAAATGAAAAATGACTGGGATTAAACCCTAAGTTACAAAATGAAAATGATTGAGATTAAATCGCGAGTCAAAAAATGAAAACGACTGGAATTAAATCACGAGTCAAAAAATGAAAATGACCGGGATTAAACCACAAGTCAAAAAATAAAAAATGATTGAGATTAAACCATGAGTCAAAAAATGAAAATGACTGGGATTAAATGATGAGTCAGAAAATGAAAATGATTGGAATTAAACCACAAGTCAGAAAAGGAAAAATGATCAAGATTAAACCAAAAGTTGAAAAATGAAAATGATTGGGATTAAACCATGAGTTAAAAAATGAAAACGACAGCGATTAAACCACGAGTCAGAAAATGAAAATGATCAGAATTAAATCAAAAGTCAAAAAATAAAAATGACTAGGATTAAACCACATCTCAAAAAATGAAAATGACTACAATTAAATCATAAGTTAGAAAATGAAAATGATAAGGACTAAATCACAAGCCAAAAAATAAAAATGATTGGGAATAAATTAGGAGTCAAAGAATGAAAATGATAAGAATTAAGCTACGAGTTAGAAAATAAAAACAACCAGGATTAAACCATGAGTAAAAACATGAAAATGACAAGAATTAAATCTTGACTCAGAAAATGAAAACGATCGAGATTAAACCATGAGTTAGAAAAAGAAAATGATTAGGATTAAAGCATGGGTCAGAAAATGAAAATGTCCTGAGTTAAACTATGGGTCAGAAAATGAAAATGACAGGGATTAAACAATGAGTCAGACAATGAAAAACAATCAAGATTATACCATGAATCAGAAAATAAAAATGGTTAGATTAAATCATAAGTCAAAAAATAAAAACAACTAGGATTAAATCATGAGTTAGAAAATGAAAACAACCAAGATTAAATCATGAGTTAGAGAATGAAAACGATAGAAATTAACCATGAGTCAAAAAATAAAAATGACCAAGATTAAACCAAGAGTCAAAAAATGAAAACGATTGAAATTTAATCACAAGTTAGAAAATAAAAATGATCGGGATTAAACTACGAGTCAAAAAATGAAAACAATCGAGATTAAACAACGAGTCAAACAATGAAAAATGACCAGGATTAAACCATGAGTCAAAAAATGAAAATGATTGAGATTAAACCATAGTAAAAAAATGTAAACGATCAGGATTAAACCATGAGATAGAAAATGAAAAAGACCAAGATTAAACCATGAATTAGAAAATGAAAATGATCGGGATTAAACCCCGAGTCAAAAAATGAAAAATGATCGAGATTAAACCATGAGATAAAAAATGAAAACAACCAGGATTAAACTACGAGTCCAAGATTAAACCATGAGTCAAAAAATAAAAATGATTAGAATTAAACCATGAGTGAGAAAATGAAAATGACCGACATTAAATCATCAGTCAGAGAAATGAAAACAATTGAGATTAAATCATGGTTCAAAAAATGAAAACGATCGAGATTAAACCATGAGTTAGAGATTGAAAAATGACTCGAATTAAACCATGAGTTAGAAAATGAAAATGAACCGAATTAAACCATAAGGCAAAAAACAAAAATGATTGAAATTGAACCAAGTGTCAAAGAATGAAAATGATCATAATTAAAACCATGGGTCAAAAAATAAAAACATCAAGGATTAAACCATGAGTTAGAAAATGAAAAATGAACGAGATTAAACCATTAGATAGAAAATGAAAATGACCTGGATTAAACCATGAGTCAGAAAATGAAAATGACCAAGATTAAACCACAAGTCAGAAAATGAAAATGACCAAAATTAAATCATAAGCTAGAAAATGAAAAAGAATAGATTAAACCGCAAGTCAGAAAATGAAAATGATTAACATTAAATCACGAGTAAGAAAATTAAAATGATCGGTATTAAATCACGAGTCAAAGAAATGAAAACGACCAAGATTAAATCACAGTTCAGAAAATGAAAGCGACTAGGAAAATGAAACCATGGGTCAAAAAATAAAAAACAAATGGGATTAAACCACTCGTTAGAAAATGAAAATGATTGGGATTAAACCACGAGTCAAAAAATAAAAATGACATGAATTAAATCCTAAGTTAGAAAATGAAATCGATCAAAATTAAATCATGAGTTAAAGAATGAAAATGATAGGAATTAAACCACGAGTCAAAAACTGAAACCGATCAGGATAAACCATGATTCAAAAAATGAAAACAACGAAAATTAAATCATGAGTTAGAAAATGAAAAAGATTAGGATTAAACCATGAGTCAAAAAATAAAAATGTTTGGGATTAAACCACTAGCCAAAAAATGAAAATGACCGAGATTAAACCACCAGTCAAGAAAAGAAAACAATCGAGATTAATCCACAAGTAAAAAAAAATGATCGGGATTAGACCATAAGTCAGAAATTGAAAATGACCACGATTAAATCACGAGTTAGAAAATGAAAACAGCTAGGATTAAACCACGAGTCAAAAAATGAAAATGATTGAGATTAAACCACAAGTCAAAAAATGAAAATAAGTAAGATTAAACCATGAGTCAAAAAATGAAAAATGATGGGGACTAAGCCACGAGTCAGAAAATGAAAATGACTGGGATTACACAATGAGTTAGAGATTGAAAAATAACTTGAATTAAACCACGAGTCAAAAAATGAAAATGGCTCAAATTAAACCATTAGTCAAAAAACAAAAATGATTGAAATTAAACCGAGAGTCAACGAATAAAAATGATTGAAATTCAACCATGAGTCAGAAAACAAAAACATCAGGGATTAAACCATGGGTCAAAAAATAAAAAACAAATGGGATTAAACCACTCGTTAGAAAATGAAAATGATTGGGATTAAACCATGAGTGAAAAAATGAAAATGACTAAGATTAAACTATGAGTTAGAAAATGAAAACAACCAAAATTAAATCACGAGCTAGAAAATGCAAAAGACTGGGATTAAATCAAGAGTCTAAAAATGAAAATGATTAGGATTGAACAACGAGTAAGAAAACAAAAATGACCGACATTAAATCATGGGTTAGAAAAATGAAACAACCAAGATTAAATCATGAGTCAGAAAATGAAAATGATTAGGATTAAACCACGACTCAAAAAATGAAAATGATCAAAATTAAATCACGAGTTAGAAAAAAAATGACATGGATTAAATCATGAGTCAGAGAATGAAAATGATCAAAATTAAATCACAAGTTAGAGAATGAAACAATGAGAATTAAACCATGAGTTAAAAAATGAAACCAATCAGGATTAAACCATGAGACAAAAAATGAAAACAACTAGGATTAAATCATGAGTCAGAAACTGAAAAAGATCGAGATTAAATCATGAGTTAGAAAATGAAAATGATCATGATTAAACCATAAGTCAAAAAATGAAAATGATCGGGATTAACCACTAGTTAGAAAAAGAAAATGATCGTCATTAATCCATCAGTCAGAAAATGAAAACAATCGAGATTAGACCACAGTTCAGAAATTGAAAACGACCAAGATTAAATCATGAGTTAGAAAATAAAAACAATCAGGATTAAACCATGAGTCAGAAAATGAAAAATGATAGGGATTAAGCCACAAGTTAGAAAATGAAAACGATTAGGATTAAACCACAAGTTAGAGATTGAAAAATGACCCGAATTAAACCATGAGTTAGAAAATAAAAATGACCTGAATTAAACCATAAGTAAAACAAAATGATCGAAATTAAACCAAGAGTTAAAGAATGAAAATGATCAAAATTAAACCACGAGTCAGAAAATAAAAACGTCATGGATTAAACCATGAGTCAAAAAATGAAAAATAAATGAGATTAAACCACTAGTTAGAAAATGAAAACAATCAAGATTAAACCATAAGTCAGAATATGAAAATGACCAAGATTAAACCATGAGTCAAAAAATGAAAATGACTGGAATTAAATCACAGCTAGAAAATGAAAAAAACTAGGATTAAACCACGAGTCAAAAAACTAAAATGACTAAGATTAAACCACGAGTAAGAAAATAAAAATGATTAGCATTAAATCACAAGTCAGAGATATAAAAACGACTAAGATTAAATCACAATTTAGAAAATGAAAACAACTAGGATTAAACCACGAGTCAAAAAATGAAAACGACCAAAATTAAATCAAGAGTGAAAAAATATAAATGACAAGGATTAAATCACGAGTCAGAAAATGAAAACTACGAGAATTAAACCACAAGTTAAAAAAAAATTGATCAGGATTAAACTATGAGTCAAAAAATAAAAATGATGGGATTAAATCACGGGTCAAAAAATGAAAAAGATTGAGATTAAACCATGAGTCAGCAAATGAAAATGATCGAGATTAATCTACTAGTCAGAAAAGAAAATGATCATGATTAGACCGCAGGTCAAAAATTGAAAATTACTGGATTAAAGCACGGGTAATGAAAATAATCGGGATTAAACCATGAGTCAAAAAATGAAAATGACCAAGCTTAAATCATGAGTTAGAAACTGAAAACAACCAGGATTAAACCATGAGTCAAAAAATGATAAATGAACTGGTATTAAGCCACAAGTTAGAAAATGAAAATGATTGGATTAAATCATGACTTAGAGATTGAAAAATGACCCAAATTGAACCACAAGTTAGAAAAAACATGACTCGAATTAAACCATGAGTCTGAAAACAAAAATGACCGAAATTAAATCAAGAGTCAGAGAAGAAAATGATCAAAATTAAACTATAAGTCAAAAAATAAAAATGTTAAGGATTAAACCATGGGTCAAAAAATGAAAAATGAACAAGATTAAACCACTAGTTAGAAAATGAAAATGACCAAGATTAAACCAGGAGTCATAAAATGAAAATGATTGGAATTAAATCACGAGCCAAAAAATGAAAAAGATTAGGATTAAACCACAGTCAAAAAATGAAAATGGCTGGGATTAAACCACAAGTAAGAAAATGAAAATGATCGGCATTAAATCATGAGTCAGAGAATAGAAAACGATCGAGATTAAGTCACGATTCAAAAAATGAAAACGACTAGGATTAAACCATGAGTCAAAAAATAAAAATGACCGAAATCAAATCACAAGTCAGAAAATAAAAATGAGAGGGATTAAATCACAAGTAAAAAAATGAAAACGATAGAAATGAAATTATGAGTCAGAGAATGAAAACGACGAGAATTAAACCATAAGTTAGAAAATGAAACGACTGGGATTAAACCACAAGTCAAAGAATGAAAATGATCGGGATTAAATCATGAGTCAAAAAATGAAAAAGATCAGGATTAAAACATGAGTAAGAAAATGAAAATGATCGAGATTAAATCATGAGTCAAAAAATAAAAATGATCGATATTAAACAATGAGTCAAAAAAAGAAAAAGATCGAAATTAATCTACGAGTCAAAAAAAATGATTGGGATTAAACCATGACTTAAAAATTGGAAATGATCGAGATTAAATCATGAGTCAGAAAATGAAAATGACAAAGATTGAACCACGAGTCAAAAAATGAAAATGACTGGGATTAAACCATAAGTTAGAAAATGTAAATGATCGAGATTAAACCACGACCCAAAAAATGAAAAACGACCAAAATTAAGCCATGAGTAAAAAATTGAAAACGACTAGGATTAAAGCATAAGTTAGAGAATGAAAAACGACCCGAATTATACCATGAGTCAAAAAATGAAAATGATCCAAATTAAATAATGACTTAAAAAATAAAAACAATCATAATTAAACCAAGAGTCAGAGAACAAAAGCAATTAAAATTAAATCATGAGTTAGAAAAATGAAAACGACAATGATTAAACCCTACGTTAGAAAATGAAAACGACTGAGATTAAACCATAAGTCAAAAAGGGAAAACAAACGAAATTAAACCATAAGTCAAAAAATGAAAATGATTGAAATTAAATCACGAGTCAAAAAATGAAAAATAATAAGATTAAACCTTGGTCAGATAATGAAAAATAACCAAGATTAAATCATTAGTCAAAAAAATAAAAAAGATAGCTATTAAATCACAAGTCAGAAAATGAAAATGTCAAAAAATAAAAATGATCAAAATTAAATTACCAGTCAGAAAATGAAAATAATGGATTAAACCATGAGTCAAAAAATGAAAACGATCAGAATTAAATCACAAGTCAAAAAATAAAAATGACCAAGATTAAACCACGAGTCAAAAAATGAAAATGACAGGTATTAAATCACAAGTCGAAAAATAAAATCACAAGTCAAAAAATGAAAATGATCAGGATTGAACCATGAGTCAAAAAATGAAAACAATTGGAATTAAATCAATGAAAACACTGGGATTAAACCATGAGTCAAAAAATGAAAATGATAGGGATTAAATCACAAGTCAAAAAATGAAAATGACCAAGATTAAACCATGAATCAAAAAGTCAAAAAATGAAAATGATAGGGAGTAAATCACGAGTTAGAAAATAAAAATAACCAAGATTAAACCACAAGTTAGAGAATGAAAATGGTAGGCTTTAAACAACAAGTTTGAAAATGAAAACGATCGAGATAAAACCATGCGCCAGAAAATGAAAATGACTCAGATTAGACCTTGAGCAAGAAAATGAAAACTACTGGGATTAAACAATGAATAAGACAATAAAAAATGACCAGGATTAAACCATGAGTTAAAAAATAAAAATGATTGAGATTAAACTAAGATTTAAAAAATGAAAATGATCGAGATTAAATCAAGAGTCAGAGAATGAAAATGAGGGGAATTAAACCACGAGTCAAAAAATGAAAACGACTGGGATTAAACCACGAGTCAAAAAGTGAAAATGACCAGAATTAAATTACAAGTCAGAAAATGAAAATGACCTAGATTAAAACATGAGTCAAAAAATGAAAGATAACAATAAGTTAGAAAATGAAAACAACTCAGATTAAACCATGAATTAGAAAATGAAAACAACTCGGATTAAACCATGAATTAGAAAATGAAAATGACTCGGATTAAACCACGTGTTAGAAATTGAAAATGGTCGAGATTAAACCACTAGATTAAAAAGAAAAATTAGCAAAATTAAATAACGAGTTAGAAAATGAAAATGATCACAATTAAATCACAAGTCAAAAAATGAAAATGATTATAATTAAATCATGAGTTAAAAAATCAAAATGATCGGGTTAAGCCACGTCTTAGAAAATAAAAATGATTGGAATTAAATCACGAGTTAGAAAATGAAAATGATAGGGATTAAATGATGAGTCAAAAAATGAAAATGAACAAGATTAAATAATGAGTTAGAGAATGAAAATGACGGGAATTAAACCATGAGTCAGAAAAAGAAAACGATCGAGATTAAACCACAAGTCAAAAAAATAAAAATAATCAAAATTAATTCGTGAGATAGAAAATGAAAATGACTAGGATTAAACTGCTAGTCAGACAATGAAAATGACTACGATTAAACTATGAGTCAGAAAATGAAAATGATCGGGATTAAAACACTAGTCAAAAAGTGAAAATGACCTAGGTTAAACTATGAGTTAGAAAATGAAAACAACTCGGATTAAACCACGAGCCAGACAATGAAAGTGATAGAGATTAAACAATGGGTCAAAAAATGAAAAACAACTGGGATTAAACCATGAGTCAGAAAATGAAAATGACCAAGATTAAACCATGAGTCAAAAATGAAAAAGATTGAGATTAAATCATGAGTCAGGAAATGAAAATGACTAGGATTAAATCACAATTCATAAAATGAAAATGATTGGGATTAAACCACGAGTCAAAAAATGAAAATGATCAGTATTAAACCATGAGTGAAAAAATGAAAATGACTGAAATTAAATCATGAGTTAGAATATGAAAACGAACGAGATTAAATCATGAGTTAGAAAATGAGAATGACCGGGATTAATCCACAAGTTAGAAAATAAAAATGATCGAGATTAAAACATGAGTAAAAAAATGAATATGAATAGATTAAACCAAGAGTAAAAAAATGAAAACGATAGAGATTAAACCATGAGTCAAAAAGTGAAAACGACTGGGATTAAACCACGAGTTAAAAAATGAAAATGACTTGGTTAAACCATGAGTCAGAAAAATGAAAATAATCAGGATTAAACCATGAGTCAAAAAATGAAAAATGATGAGATTAAACAATAAGTCGATAATGAAAAACGATCGAGATTAAATCATGAGTCAGAAAATGAAAATGGTCGGGATTAAATTGCGAGTCAAAAATGAAAACGACCAAAATTAAACCATGAGTTAGAAAATAAAAATGATTGGGATTAAACCATCAGTCAAAAAATGAAAACAATCAGGATTAAATCATGAGTTAGAAAATGAAAATGATCGGGATTAAACTACCAGTCAAAAATGAAAATGATTGAGATTAAACCATGATTTAAAAAATGAAAATGACCGAGATTAAACCGTGAGTCAAAAAATAAAAATGATTGGATTAAACCACGAGTCAGAAAGTGAAAACGACCAAGACTAAACCACCAGTTAGAAAAAAAAAAAAGATAACTGGGATAAAATGACAAGTCAAAAAATAAAAATGATTGAGATTAAACCATGTGTCAGAAAATGAAAATGATTAGGATTAAACCATGAATCAGAAAAAGAAAAACAATCGAGATTAAACCACCAACTAGAAAATGAAAACAACTGGGATCAAACCATGTGTCAAAAAATGAAAACGACTAAGATTAAATTATGTCAAAAAATGAAAATGATCAGGGTTAAACCCTAAGTCAAAAATTAAAAATGATGGAGATTAAAACCTGAGTTAGAAAATGAAAATGAAATGGATTAAATCACGAGTCAAAAAATAAAAAATGATCGGGATTAACTTATGAGTCAGAAAATGAAAAACAATTGCGATTAAATCACATATCAGAGAAATAAAACAACCAAAATTAAATCACGAGCTAGAAAATGAAAATGACAGGCATTAAACCATAAGTCAAAAAATGAAAATGATCAAAATTAAATCACCAATCAAAAAATAAAAATGACAGGGACTAAATCGCGGGTCAACAAATGAAAACAACTGCGATTAAACCATGAGTTAAAAAATAAAAATGACTTGGGTTAAACTATGTGTCAAAAAATAAAAATGACTTGAATTAAACCATGAGCGAGAAAATGAAAACAACCAGGATTAAATCGTGAGTCAGAAAATGAAAAACAACTAGGATTAAACCAAGAGTCAGAAAATGAAAATGAATGAAATTAAATCTCAAATAAGAAAATGAAATACGATCAGGATTAAACCACGAGTTAGAAAATGAAAATGACCCAAATTAAACCATGAGACAAAAAATGAAAACGACCCAAATTAACTCACAAGTCAAAAAATGAAAACGATTAGGATTAAATTACCAGTCAAAAAAAGAAAAACAACTGAGATTAAACCCTGAGTTAGAAAATAAAAAAGACTGAGATTAAACCATAAGTCAGAAAATAAAAATGACCATGATTAAACCACATGTTAGAAAATGAAAATAACTGAAATTAAACCATAGGTTAGAAAATGAAAACAACTAGGATCAAACCATGAGTTAGAAAATGAAAATCATAAGAATTAAACCACGAGTCAAAAAATGAAAAATGATTAGGGTTAAACTCTTAGTTAAAAATTTAAAATGACTAGGGTTAAAACCCAATTTAAAAAATGAAAATGACTAGGATTAAACCACAAGTCAGAAAAAGAAAAAAAACTCAGATTAAGCCACAAGTTAAAAAATGAAAAACAATAAGGAATAAAGCACGACTCAAAGAAACAAAAATGACCAAAATTAAATCACGAGTCAGAAAATTAAAACAACCTAGATTAAACCACGAGTCAAAAAATGAAAATGATCAGACTTTAATCACCAATCAAAAAATGAAAACAACGGGCATTAAATCATGTGTCAAAAAATGAAAATGACCAAGATTAAACTATGAGTCAAAAAATAAAAATGACCCGAGTTAAACCACGAGTTAGAAAATGAAAATGACCCAGATTAAACCATGAGTGAGAAAATGAAAATGATCTGGATTAAATCATGAGTCATAAAATGAAAAACGATTGGGATTAAACCATGAGTCAGAAAATGAAAATGACCAAAATTAAATCCTAAATCAAAAACTGAAAATGATCGGGATTAAACCATGAGTCAGAAATGAAAGACAATCGGACCGGGATTAAACCACCAGTCAAAAAATGAAAATAACCTAGATTAAACCATTAGTAAAAAAAAGACCAAGATTAAACCATGACTCAAAAAATGAAAAACAACTAGGATTAAACCATGAGTCAAATTTTGAAAACGACCATGATTAAACCATAAGTCAGAAAATAAAAACGATTGGAATTGAAGCACGAATCAGAAAATGAAAATGATCGAGATTAAAAAACAAGTCAAAAAATGAAAACGATCGAGATTAAACAACATCTCAGAAAATGAAAACCACCAAAATTGAATCATGAGTCAAAAAATGAAAACGACAAAGATTAAATCATAAGTCGAAAAGTGAAAAGTACTAAGATTAAATCGTAAGTTAGAGAATGAAAATGACGGGAATTAAACCATGAGTCAGAAAATGAAAACGACTGGGATTAACCCACAAGTCAAAAAATGAAAATGATCGAAATTAAGTCAGGAGTCAAAAAATGAAAATGACTAGAATTAAACCCTGAGTCCAAAAATGAATATAACAAGGATTAAACCACAAGTTAGAAAATGAAAAATGGCCTAGCTTTAACCATGAGTCAAAAAATGAAAAGGACCTGAATTAAACCATGAGTCAAAAAATGAAAACGACCGGAATTAAATCACATGTTGGAAAATGAAAACGATTGGGATTAAACTATGGGTCAAAAAATGAAAGACAATCAAAATTAAACCACGAGTCAGAAAATGAAAATGATAGGGATTAAACCATGAGTTAGAAAATAAAAAAGATAGAGAATAAACCATAAGGCAAAAAGTGAAAACAACCCAGGTTAAACCACTAGTTAGAAAATGAAAATGACTCGAATTAAATCACAAGTCATAAAATAAAAACAACTAAGATTAAACAGTGAGTCAAACAATGAAAAATGATTAGGATTAACCATGAGTTAGAAAATGAAAATGACCTAGATTAAACCATGAGTCAAAAGATAAAAATGATTGGGATTAAACCATGAGTTAGAAAATGAAAAATGACTGGGATTAAACCATGAGTCAGGAAATGAAAATGACCAGGATTAAACCATGAGTCAAAAAATTAAAATGACCTGGATTAAAAGATGAGTCAGACAATGAAAACGATCAGGATTATACCATGAGTCAAAAAAAACATTTATCATGATTAAACTATGAGTCAAAAAACAAAATGATTGGGATTAAACCATGAGTCAAAAAATAAAAATGACTAGAATTAAATCATGAGTAAAAAAAATGATCAGGATTAAATTACTGGTCAAAAAATGAAAACAATGGAGATTAATCATGAGTCAAAAAATGAAAATGAACAAAATTAAATCACATGTTAGAAAATGAAAATAATAGGTATTAAATCATGAGTGGAAAAATGAAAACAACAGGAATTAAACCATGAGTCAAAAAATGAAAATGATCGGGATTAAATCACAAGTCAAAAAATGAAAACGACTGATATTAAACTATGAGTTAGAAAATGAAAATGATTGGGATTAAACCATGTAGTTAGAAAAATGAATACGATTGGGATTAAACCATGAGTCAGAAAATGAAAATGACCAAGGATTAAACCATGAGTCAGAAAATAAAATAACTCAGATTGAACCATGAGTTAGAAAATGAAAATGACCCGGATTAAACCATGAGTCAAACAATGAAAAATGACTAGGATTAAACCATGAGTCAAAAAATGAAAATGAACGGGATTAAGACATGAGTCAAAAAATGAAAATGATCGAGATCAAACCATGAGTCAGGAAATGAAAATAACTAAGATTAAATCACGAGTTAGAAAATGAAAACGATCAAGATTAAATCATGAGTCAGAAAATGAAAATGACTAGGATTAATGTATGTGTCAAAAAAAAATGATCAGGATTAAACTACTAGTTAGAAAAAGAGAAATGACAGGGATTAAACCATAAGTCAAAAAATAAAAATAACTAGGATTAAAGCACATGTTAGAAAATAAAAACCACCTGGATCAAACCATAAGTCAGAAAATGAAAATGATCATGATTAAACCATGAGTCAAAAAAAGCAAAACGATTGGGATTAAACCACGAGTTAGAAAATGAAAACAACCGTGATTAAACCGTGAGTCAAAAAATGAAAAAAGACTGGGGTTAAACCTTAAGTCAGAAAAAGTAAATGATTGGGATTAAACCATGAGTTAGAAAATAAAAAATGACTATGATTAAACCACATTCAAAAAATGAAAAATGATCAAGTTTAAACTATGAGTCAGAAAATGAAAAACGATCGGGATTAAATCACTAGTTAGAGAAATAAAAACGAATAAAATTAAATCACAAGTCCAAAAATAAAAACGATCGAGAATAAACCATGTGTAAGGAAATGAAAACAATTAACATTGAATCACCAATCAGAAAATGAAAACAACAGGAATTCAATTACGGGTCAAAAAATGAAAATGGCCCGGATTAAACCACAAGTCAGAAAATGAAAATAACCATGATTAATCCATGAGTCATAAAATGAAAAATGAGCAGGATTAAACCACGAGTCAGAAAATGAAAACAGTTGAGATTAAACCACAAGTCAGATAATTAAAGATGATCGAGATTAAACCATGAGTCAAAAAATGAAAATGACCAAGATTAAAGCTTGAGTCAAAAAATGATAACAACCTAGATTGAACCACAAGTTAGAAAATGAAAACAATCCGGATTTAACCAAGAGTCAAAAAATGAAAACGACTGAGATTAAACCACCAATCAAAAAAAGAAAAACTATCGGGATTAAACCATGAGTTAGAAAATGAAAATAATCAAAATTAAATCATGAGTCAAAAAATGAAAATGACTAGTATTAAATGACATCTCAAAAAATGAAAATGTCTAAGATTAAACCACCTCTTAGAAAATGAAAACGACTGAAATTAAAGCATGATTCACAAAATAAAACAAACCTAGATTAAACAATAAGTCAAAAAATGAAAATGACCAGGTTTAAACCATGAGTTAGAAAGTGAATATGACCAAGATTAAACCACTAGTCAAAAAATGAAAAACGCTTAGGTTAAACCATAAGTCAGAAAATGAAAACCATCAAGATTAAACTATAAGTCAAAAAATGAAAAATAACCTTAATTAAATCATGAGTTGGAAAATTATCGAGATTAAGTCATGAGTTAGAAAATGAAAGATGATTGAGATTAAACCACGAGTCAAAAAAATGAAAATGACTAGGATTAAACCATGAGTCATAAAATGAAAAGGACCTAGATTAAACCACGAGTCAAAAAATGAAACAAATCCGAATTAAACCATGAATCAAAACTTGAAAACAATCGAGATTAAACCACCAGTCAGAAAAAGAAAAACCACAAGTCAGAAAGTGAAAACAATTGGGATTAAACCACAAGTTAGAAAATGAAATCGACCACGATTAAACTATGAGTCAAAAAATAAAAATGACTAAAATTAAATCACGAATTAGAAAATGAAAATGACTGAAAATTACGTCTCAAAAAATAAAAATGACTAGAATTAAATCATGAGTCAGAAAATATAAACAACAGGGATTAAATCATGAGTCAAAAAATGATAATGACTAGGAATAAATCACAAGTCAGAGAATGAAAATGATAAAAATTAAACCACGAGTTGAAAAATGAAAATGACCAAGATTAAACCATGAGTAAAAAAATGAAAATGATCAAAATTAAATCATGAGTTAGAAAATAAAAATGTTCGAGATTAATCTATGAGTTAGAAAATGAAAACGATCAAAATTAAACCACAAATCAAAAAATGAAAATGAATTGGATTAAACCATGAGTTAGAAAGTGAAAACAACCTGAGTCAAACCACGAGTCAGAAATCAAAACAACCTGGATTAAACCATGATTCAAAAAATAAAAACAATTAAGATTAAACAATGAGTCGACAATGAAAAATGACCAGAATTAAGCCATGAGTCAGAAAATGAAAATGACTGAGATTAAATCATAAGTCAAAAAATGAAAATGATAGAGATTAAACCAAAAGTCAGAAAATGAAAACAATCAAGATTAAACCGTGAGTCAAAAAATGAAAATAACCAAGATTAATCCATAAGTTAGAAAAAGAAAACAACTGAGATTAGACCATGGGTCAAAAATTGAAAACAACCTGGATTAGACCACGAGTTAGAAATTGAAAACAACTGGGATTAAATCATGGGCCAAAAAATGAAAACGAATCAGGATTAAACCATGTGTCAAAAAAATGAAAACAATCAAGATTAAAGCATTAGTCAAAAAATGATAATGATCGGGATTAAACCACGAGTCAAAAAATGAAAAATGACTATGATTAAACCATGAGTTAGAAAATGAAAATGACTCAAATTACGCCATAAGTTAGAGAATGAAAATGACCTATATTAAACCACAAGTCAGAAAACAAAAATGACCAGAATTAAACCAAGACTTAGAGAAAAAAAATAATCAGAATTAAACCATGAGTCAGAAAATGAAAATGATAGGGATTAAACCATAAGTAAGAAAATGAAAAATGAATGGGATTAAACCACGAGTTAGAAAATGAAAACTACCAAGATTAAACCACAAGTCAGAAAATGAAAATAACCAAGATTAAACCACGAGTCAAAAAATGAAAACGATTGAAATTAAATCCCAGCCAAAAAATAAAAAAGACTGGATTAAACCATGAGTCAGAAAATGAAAAATGACTGGGATTAAATCATAATTAGAGAAATAAGAAAGACATGTATTAAATCACGAGTTAGAAAAATGAAAACCATCGAAATTAAACCAAGTGTCAGAAAATGAAAATAACCTGAGTTAATCTGCGAGTCAATAAATGAAATGACCCAAATTGAACCATGAGTCAAAAAATGAAAACGGCCAGGATTAAATCACGAGTCAAACAATAAAAAATGATTAGGATTAAACCATGAGTCAAAAAATTAAAATGAACAGGATTAAACCATGAGTCAAAAAATGAAAATAATTTAGATTAAACCATGAGTCAAAAAATGAAAAATGATTGGGATTAAACCCCGAGTCAGAAAATGAAAGCCAGAAAGATTAAACCATGAGTCAAAAAATGAAAGACAATCAAGATTAAACCACGAGTCAAAAAATGAAAATGAACTGGATTAAATATGAGTCAAAAATGATGGACAATTGGGATTAAACCATGAGTCAGAAAATGAAAATGACCCAAATTAAACCACAAGTCAAAAAATGAAAATGACCCAAATTAAATTAAACCACAAGTCAAAAAATTAAAATGATCCAGATTAAACCACTAGTCAAAATTTGAAAATGATCGGGATTAAACCACCAGTTAGAAAAAGAAAAATGACCAAGATTAAATCACGAGTCAGAAAATGAAAACGATTGGGATTAAACCCTAAGTTAGAAAATGAAAACGATCGTGATTAAATCATGAGTCAGAAAATAAAAATGATCGAAATTAAATCACAAGTCAAAAAATAAAAATGATCGAGATTAAACCGCGTCTAAGAAAACAAAATGAGTAGAATTATATCACAAGTCAGAAAATATAAATTACAGGGATTGAATCATGAGTTAAAAAATGAAAACAATCAGGATTAAATCATGAGTCAAAGAATGAAAATTACCAAAATTAAATCACGAGTCAGAAAATGAAAATGATTAGGATTAAACCATGAGTCAAAAAATGAAAATGACCAAAATTAAATCACGAGTCAGAAAATAAAAATGATTGGGATTGAGTTAAAAAATGAAAACGATCGGAATTAAAACATGAGTAAAAAAATGAAAACAATCAGAATTAAACCATGAGTCAAAAAATGAAAATGATCGGGACCAAATCATGAGTCAGAAAGTGAAAACGACCCGAGTTAAACCACGAGTCAAAAAATGAAAATGACCTAGAGTAAACCATGTGTTAAAAAATAAAAATGATCAGAATTAAACAATGAGTTAGGCAAAGAAAAATGACCTGGATTAAACCATGAGTCAGAAAATGAAAAAGACAGATTAAACCACAAGTTAAAAAATGAAAATGACTGAGATTAAGCCATAAGTTAGAAAATGAGAAGGATCGAGATCAAACCATGAGCTAGAAAATGAAAACGACCAGGATTAAACCACGAGTTAGAAAATAAAACTATCGGGATTAAATCATGAGTCAAAAAATTAAAAGGGTGGGGATAAACCACAAGTCAAAAAATGAAAAACGACTAGAGTTAAATCATAAGTTAGAGAATGAAGACGAGAAAAATTAAACCACGAGTCAAAAAATAAAAAAGATCAGGATCAAACTACAAGTCAAAAAATGAAAATGACCGAAATTAAATCATGAATCAGAAGATAAAAATGACCAAGATTAAACCATGAGTCAAAAAATGAAAACTACCAGAGGTTTGAACAACCGGGATTAAACTATGAGTCAAAAAATGAAAATGATCAGGATTAAACCATGCGTTAGAACTATAAATGACCCAAATCAAACCACGAGTCAGAAAATGAAAACGATCAAGATTAAAACATGAGTAAAAAAAATGACTAGAATTAAATCATGAGTAAGAAAATGAAAACGATAGGGATTAAATCATGAGTTAAAAAATGAAAATGACTGAGATTAAACCATGAGTCAGAAAATAAAAACGATCGGGATTAAATCACGAGTTAGAAAATGAAAATGATGGGGATTAAAACGTGAGTCAAAAAATGAAAATGACCAGAATTAAACCTTGAGTCAAAAAATGAAAATGATCAGGATTAAAGCACTAGTAAGAACAAAGAAAAATGACTGGGATTAAATCATGAGTCAAATAATGAAAAAGACCAAATTTAAATCACTAGTTAGAAAATGAAAATGATCAGGATTAATACACAAGTCAGAAAAAATGACCAGGATTAAACTATGAGTCAGAAAATAAAAACGACTAGAATTAAACCATGAGTTAGAAAATAAAAATGGTCAGGAATTAAACCATGAGTCAAAAAATAAAAATGACCGAGATTAAACCATGAGTCAAAAAATAAAAATGACCAAGATTAAATCAAGAGTTTGAAAATGAAAATGACTAGAATTAAATCATGAGTCAAAGAACGAAAATGATAAGGATTGAACCGTAAGTCAGAAAATGAATACAACTAGGTTTGAACCATGAGTCAAGAAATGAAAATGACTGGGATTAAATCACGAGTTTGAAAATGAAAAATATGCAGGATTAAATCACAAGTTAGAAAATGAAAACCACCCGGATTAAATGACAACTCAGAAAATGAAAATAACTGGGATTAAACCACAAGTCAAAAAATGAAAACGATCGAAATTAAACCACTAGTCAGAAAATAAAAATAATCAAGATTAAACCATAAGTCAGAAAATGAAAATGACCTAGATTAAACCATGAGTTAGAAAATCAAAACGACTAGGATTAAACCACCAGTTAGAAAAAAATAATCGAGATTAAACTACAAGTCAGAAAATGATCAAAATTAAACCCTGTGTCAAAAAATGAAAAATGTCCAAAATTAAATCACGAGTTAGAAAATAAAAATGAACAGGATTAAACCACAAGTCAAAAAATGAAAACGATCAAGATTAAATCATGAGTTAAAAAATGAAAATGATTGCAATTAAACCATTGGTCAAAAACAGAAAAAAGACCTAGATTAAATCACGTGATAGAAAATAAAAATGACTGGGATTAAACCATAAGTCAAAAATGAAAATGATTCCAATTAAACTACGAATTAGAAAATGAAAATGATCGGGATTAAACTACAAGTTAGAAAAAGAAAAATGATCAGAATTAAATCACCAGTAAGAAAATGAAAATGACAAGGATTAAATCACGAGTTAGAAAATAAAAATGATCGGGATTAAATCACATGTCAAAAAATGAAAACCACTGGGATTAAATTACGAGTCAAAAAATAAAAACGACCCAAATTAAATCATGACTTAGAAAAGAGGAACGACATGAATTAAATCACCAGTAAGAAAATGAAAATGACAGGGATTAAATCATGAGTTAGAAAATGAATACGATCAGGATTAAACCATGAGTTAGAAAAAAAAAACTACCAAAATTAAATCACTAGTAAGAAAATGAAAATGACCTAGATTAAACCACGAGTCAGAAAATGACAATGATTGGGATTTAACTATGAGTTAGAAAATGAAAATGACGGAGATTAAACTATGAGTTAGAAAATGAAAATGATTGAGATTAAATCATGTGTTAGAAAATGAAAATGATTAGAATTAAATCATGAGTCAGAAAATGAAAACAACCAAGATTAAACCATGTCTCATAAAATCAAAATGACCAAATTAAATCTCGAGTTAGAAAATGAAAATGATCGAGATTAAATCACGAGTCAGAAAATTAAAAAGTCTGGGATTAAATCAAGAGTTAGAGAATGAAAACAATAAGAATTAAACTACATTCAAAAAATGAAAACAACAGGGATTAAACCATGAGTCAAAAAATGAAAATGACCGAAGTTAAATCATGAGTCTGAAAATAAAAATGATCAAGATTAAACCACAAGTCTGAAAATGAAAATGATCAGGATTAAACCATGAGTTAGAAAATGAAATGACCGAGATTAAATCATGAGTCAAAACATGAAAATCGAATAGGGTAAACCTTGAGTTAGAAAATGAAAACAATCGGGATTAAACCTCCAATAAACAAAACAACCAGGATTAAACCACCAATTAGAAAAAGACAAAAGACTAGGATTGAACCATGAGTCAGAAAATGAAAACAGCCAAATTTAAATCATGAGTCAGGAAATAAAAATGGTCGAAATTAAATCATGACTCAGGAAATGAAAACACATGAATTAAACCATGATTCAAAAAATAAAAATGATCAAGATTAAACCATGAGCCAAACAATGAAAATGATCGAGATTAAACCACCAGTCAAAAAGTGCAAATGATTGGGATTAAACCACGAGTCAAAAATGAAAAGATCGAACTTAAACCACCAGTCAAAAAAAGAAAAATGACTGGGATTAAATGATGAGTCAGAAAATGAAAACGACCATAATTAAACTAGGAGTCAAAAAATGAAAATGATTAGAATTAAATCATGAGCCAAAAAATAAAAACGACTAGGATTAAACCATGAGTCAAAAATAAAAACGACTGGATTAAACCACCAGTTAGGGAAAGAAAAATGATTGGGATTAAACCACCAGTTATAAAATGAAAATGACTCAAATTAAACCATGAGTCAGAAAATGAAAATGATTGAGATTAAACAATAAGAAAAAAAAAAAAGATCGAGATTAAACCACAAGTTAGAAAATGAAAATGACCAGGATTAAACTATGAGTTGAAAATGAAAAACAACTGGCATTCAAAAAATGAAAACAATCAGGATTAAAACCCAAGTGACAAAATAAAAATGATCAGGATTAAACCATAAGTCAGAAAATGAAAATTGATCGATATTAAACCACAAGTCTAAAAATAAAAATTGATTGGGATTAAATCACGAGTTAAAGAAATAAAAATGATCGAAATTAAATCATGAGTTAGAAAATGAAAACTACCAAGATTAAACCACGAGTCAAAAAATGAAAACGACCAAAATTAAATCACCAGTTAGAAAATGAAAACAAGAAGGATTAAATCATGAGTCAAAAAATGAAAACGTTCAGGATTAAACCATAGTCAAAAAGTGAAAACAACCCAACCTGAGTCAAAAAATGAAAATGACCGAGATTAAACCAAGAGTCAAAAAATAAAAATGATCGAGATTAAACCATGAGTTAGAAAATGAAAATGACCAAGATTAGATCACGACTCAAAAAATGAAAAGGATGGGGATTAAATCCCGAGATAGAAAATAAAAATGACCATGATTAAATCAAGAGTCAAAAAATGAAAACAAAAGAAAATAAATCATGAGTCAGAAAATAAAAATAATCGGGATTAAACCCCAAGTAGAAAATGAAAGATGACCAAATTTAAACCACGATTCAAAAAATGAAAATGACCAGGATTACAATCATGTGTCAAAAAATGAAAATGACCTTGATTAAATCGTGAGTTAGGAAAAGAAAATGATTGGAATTAAATCATGAGTCAAAAAATGGAAACGACTGGGACTAAACTACGTCTTTAAAAATGAAAATAACCATAATTAAATCACGAGTCAATAAATGAAAATGATCAAAATTAACTCATGAGCTAGAAAATGAAAATGACCGAGATTAAATCACGTGTCAGAGAATGAAAATGATGAGAATTAAACCATAGTCAAAAAATGAAAACGACCAAAATTAAATCACATGTCCAAAAAAGAAAATGATTGAAATTAGACCATGAGTCAAAAAATGAAAATGATTGAGATTAAACCCCAAGTCAAAAAAGGAAAATGATCGGGATTAAATTATATGTCCAAAAATAAAAATGACTGGGATTAAATAATGAGTTAGAGAATGAAAATGATGGGAATTCAACCATGAGTCAGAAAATGAAAATGACCAAGATTAAACCACAAGTCAAAAAATGAAAACAATCAAAATTAAACCACGAATCACTAGTAAAAAAAGGAAAATGACCGGGATTAAACCACAGTCACAAAATGAAAACAACTGGAATTAAAATACAAGTCAGAAAATGAAAACGACTAGGATTAAACCACGAGTCAGAAGGTGAAAACAATCAAGATTAAACCAGGAGTCAAAAAATGAAAACGACCCTGGTTAGACCATGAGTCAGAAAATGAAAATGGCCCAGATTAAATCACAAGTCAGAAAATGAAATCGACTAGGATTAAACAATGAGTCAGATAATAAAAAATGACAGAGATCAAACCACCAATTAGGAAATGAAAACAATCAGGATTAAACTATGAGTCAGAAAATGAAAAGGACGGAGATTAAACCATGAGTCAAAAAATGAAAATGACTGAGATTAAATCATGAGTCAAAAAATGAATGACCATGATTAAATCATGAGTCAAAAAATAAAAATGACTGGGATTAAATCACGAGTCAAAAAATAAAAAATGATCTGTATTAAACCACAAGTCAAGAAATGAAAACAATCAGGATTAAATAATGAGTCAAAAAATAAAAATGGCCCAAATTAAACCACGAGTCAAAAAATGAAAATGACCTGGATTAAACCATAAATCAGAAAATGAAAATGACTAGGATTGAACCATGATTCAGAAAAAAAAATGACCATGATTAAACTACCAGCTAGAAATTGCAAAATGACTAGGATTAAACCATGAGTTAGGAAACAGAAATGACTCGGATTAAACCATGAGTTAGAGAATGATAACAGCCTGGATTAAATCATGAGTCAAAAAATGAAAATGACCAAGATTAAATCCTAAGTTAGAAAATGAAAAGGATTGGGATTAAACCACAAGTTAAAAAATGAAAAAGATCGAGATTAAACCACAAATCAGAAAATGAAAATGACCAACATTAAACCATGAGTCAGAGAATGAAAACGGCCCAGATTGAACCACGAGTCAGAAAATGAAAATGACTTGGATTAAATCGTGACTTAAAAAATGAAAACGGTTGGGATTAAATAATGAGTTAGAAAATGAAAATGGCCATAGTTATATCAGGAGTCAGGAAATGAAAATGACCTAGATTAAACCCTGATCAAAGAATGAAAATGGCCTGGATTAAATCACAAGTTAAAAAATGAAAACAACTCGGATTAAACCATGAATCATAATATGAAAAAAACTGAGATTAAACCATGAGTCGAAAAATGAAAATGACTAGGATTAAACCATGAGTCAAAAAATGAAAAAGATTGAGATTAAATCACAAGTCAAAAAATGCAAAAAACTAGGATTAAACCACGAGTCAAAAAATGAAAACGACAGGAGTTAAATCATAAGTCAAAAAATGAAAATGACCAGGATTAAACCACGAGTCAAAAAATGAAAACGACCTAGATTAAACCACGAGTTAGAAAATGAAAACAACCTGGGTTAAACCATAAGTCAGAAAATGAAAATGACCTGAATTAAACCATGAGTCAAAAAATGAAAATGATCAAGACTAAACAACGAGTCAGACAATGAAAAACAACCAAGATTAAACTATGAGTAAAAAACTGGAAAGGACTGGGATTAAATCATGAGTCAAAATATGAAAAAGATCGGGATTAAACCATGAGATAGAAAATGAAAAATGATCGGGATTAAACCAAAAGTCAGGAAATGAAAACAACTAGTATTAAATCACAAGTCAAAGAATGAAAATGGCTCAGATTAAATCACCAGTCAGAAAATGAAAAATGACCCAGATTAAACCACAAGTCAGAAAATGAAAACAATCGAGATTAAACCACGAGTTAAAAAATGAAAACAACCAAAATTAAATTAGAAGTCTGGAAATAAAAGCGATCAAGATTAAACCATGAGTTAGAGATTGAAAATGACTCGAATTAAACCATAAGTTAGAAAATGAAAATGATGGGATCAAACGACTAGTCAGAAAAAAACAGCTAGGATTAAACCACGAGTTAGAAAAAGAAAATGACTAGGACTAAATCACGAGTCAAAAAATGAAAATGACCAGGATTAAACCATGAGTAAGAAAATGAAAATGACCAATAATAAATCATGAGTTAGAGAAATGACAATGACTGAGATAAAATCATAGGTCAAAAAATAAAAACAACTGGGATTAAACCATGAGTCAAAAAATGAAAACAACCGAGATTAAATGAAAACGATTGGGACTAAACCATGAGTAAAAAAATGAAAACGACTGAGATTAAATCATGAGTCAAAGAAATGAAAACGACTGAGATTAAATCATGGGTCAAAAAATGAAAATGATCAAATTAAACCACGAGTTAGAAAATGAAAACAATCAAAATTAAATCACAACCAAAAAATGAAAGTGACATGGATTAAATCTTGAGTTAGAAAATAAAGACCATTGGAATTAAATCATGACTCAGAGAATGAAAATGACAAAAATTAAACCACGAGTCAAAAAATGAAAATGATTAGGATTAAATCACAAGTCAAAAAATGAAAAAGATCGAGAATAAACCACGAGTCAAAAAATGAAAACGATAAAGATTAAACCATGAGTCAAAAAATAAAAATGATTGGGATTAAACCATGAGTCAGAAAATGAAAACGATTGGGATTAATCCATGAGTCAGAAAATGAAAATGACCAGGATTAAACCATGACTCAAAAAATGAAAATGACAGGGATTAAATCCTAAGTTAGAAAATAAAGACAATTGAAATTAAATCATGAGTCATAGAATTAAAATGGCAAGAATTAAACCATGAGTCAAAAAATGAAAACAAATGGGATTAAATCATGAGTCAAAAAATGAAAAAGATCAAGATTAAATTATGAGTCAGAAAATGAAAATGACTGTGATTAATCCATGAGTTACAAAATGAAAACGACCAAAATTAAACCATGAGTCAGAAATTGAAAATGACCAAGATCAAACAATGAGTCAAAAAATGAAAACAAATCGAATTAAACCATGAATAAGAAAATGAAAACAATAGGGATTAAATCATGAGTCAAAAAATGAAAATGATCGAGATTAAATCATCAGTCAGAAAAAGAAAAACGATAAGGATTAAACCACGAATCAAAAAAGAAAAATGATTGGAATTAAATCACGAGTTAAAAAAATAAAAAATGATTGGGATTAAACCATGAGTCAAAAAATGAAATCAACCTGGATTAAACCTCCAATTAGAAAAAGAAAAATGATCGAGATTAAAGCATAAGTTAGAAAATAAAAATAACTGAGATTAAACCATAAGTCAGAAAAGAAAAATGACCCAGATTAAACCATAAATTCAAAAATGAAAATGACCAAGATTAAACCACGAGTAAGAAAATGAAAACGATCAGGATTAAACCATGAGTCAGAAAATGACAACGATCGGATTAAACCACAGTCAAAAAATGAAAACGACCCAAGTTAAACCATTAGTCAAAAAATGAAAATAACTCGAAATAAACCAAAAGTCAGAAAATGAAAATGACCGAGATCAAACCATTAGTCAAAAAATAAAAGATGACTAGGATTAAACAATAAGTCAAACACTAAAAAATGACCGTGATTAAACCATGAGTCAAAAAATAAAAATGTTAAGATTAAACTATGAGTTAAAAATTAAAAATAGTCGAGATTAAACCACGAGTTAAAAAAAGAAAAGGACAAAGAATAAACTGCAAGTCAAAAAATGAAAATGACAAAAATTAAACCATGAATCACCAGTAAGAAAATGAAAATGACCGAGATTAAATCACAAGTTAGAAAATGAAAACAATCAAGATTAAACCACACATCAAAAAATGAAAATGATTGAGATTAAACCATGAGTCAGAAAATGAAAATGATCAAATGAAACCACAGTCAAAAAATGAAAATGATCGAAGTTAAACCATCAGTCAAAAAATGAAAATGGCCCAAAATAAAACTAAGAGTCAAAAAGTGAAAATGACTCAAATTAAACAACGAGTCAGAAAAAGAAAAATGATCAAGATTAAATAATGAGTTTTATAATAAAAAATGACCAGGATCAAACCACGAGTCAGAAAATAAAAATGGTTGAGATTAAACCATGAGTCAGAAAATGAAAAGGAACAAGATTAAACCACGAGTCAAAAATTGAAAATGATCAGATTAAATCACAAGTCAAAAAATGAAAATGACTAGGATTAAACCACAACTAGAAAGTGAAAATGATCGTAATTAAATCACTAGTCAGAAAATGAAAAAGATCAAGATTAAATCGAGAGTTAGAAAATGAAAAACGACTGAGATTAAACCACAAGTCAGGAAATGAATGTGACTAGGAATAAACCACAAGTCAAAGAATGAAAACGGCCTGATTAAACCACAAGTCAGAAAATGAAAATGACTAGGATTAAACCCTCAGTCATAAAATGAAAAATGATTGGGATTAAACCACTAGTCAGGAAATGAAAACGATCGAGATTTAACCATAAGTCAGAGAATGAAAAAGGCCTAGATTAAACTATGAGTTAGAAAAAGAAAACGACCAGGATTAAATCACAAGTCAAAAAATAAAAAAGACAGAAATCAAACCATGAGTCAAAAAATGAAAAGCTATTAGGATTAAATCATCAGTTAGGAAATGAAAATGACTGAGATTAAACCATGAGTTAGAGAATGAAAATAGCCTAGATTCAACCATGAGTTAACAAATGAAAATGACCCAAATTAAACCACGAGTTAGAAAATGAAAACAATCGAGATTAAATGATGAGTCAGAAAATGAAAACAACCAGAATTAAATCAAGAGTCAAGAAATGAAAAGGCCGAGATTAAACCACAAGTCAAAAAATGAAAATGACTCGAATTAGACCATGAATCAAAAAATAAAAATGATCGAGATTAAATCACAAGTTAGAAAATGAAAATGATCAAGATTAAACTATGAGTCAAAAAATGAAAATAGTAAAGATTAAATAATGAGTCAAAAAATAAAACCAACTAGGATTAAACTAGAAGTCAAAAAATGAAAGCGATCAAACTTAAATCACGAGTCAGAAAATGAAAGCGACTGAGATTAAACCACAAGTTAAAAAATGAAAACCACTAGGATTAAACAATGAGTCAAAAAATAAAAATGATCAGGATTAAACTAGAAGTCAAAAAATGAAAATGACCTAAATTAAACCACGAGTCAGAAAATGAGAACGACCAGGATTAAACAATGAGTCAGACAATGAAAAATTACCGGGATTAAACCATGAGTCAAAAAATGAAAATGACTGGGATTAAACCACTAGTCAAAAAATGAAAATGATCGAGATTAAACCACAAGTCAAAAAATGAAAATAATCGAGATTAAATCATATGTCAAAAAATTGAAAAACAACTCGGATTAAAGCATAAGTCAAAAAATAAAAATGATCGGGATTAAATCATAGTTAGAAAATGAAAAATACTCATATTAAACCATAAGTCAAAAAATAAAAAATGATCTGATTAAACCATGAGTCAAAAAATGAAAACAACCGGGATTAAACTACAAGCCAAGAAATAAAAACAACTGGGATTAAACAATTAGTCAGAGAATGAAAATGGCCCGATTAAACTATGAGTTAGAAAATGAAAATGACTCGGATTAAACCACGAATCAAAAAATGATAACAATCGAGATTAAACTATGAATCAAAAAATGAAAATGACTAGGGTTAAACCACCAGTTAGAAAGTGAAAAACGATCGAGATAAACCATGAGTTAGGAAATAAAAATGACCATGATTAAATCATGAGTCAGAGAATGAAAATGGCCTGAATTAAACCATAAGTCAAAAAATGAAAACAATCAAGATTAAATCATGAGTTAGAAAATGAAAAAGACCGAGATTAAACCATGAGTCAAAAAATGAAAAATGACCAGGATTAAACCATGAGTTAGAAAATGAAAATGACAGGGATTAAAGCATGATTCAGATAATGAAAATGGCCCGGATTAAACCATAAGTCAAAAAATGAAAATGACTTGGATTCAACTATGAGTCAGAAAATGAAAATGATCGAGATTAAACCATGAGTCAAAAAATAAAAATGACTAGATTTAAATCAAGAATCAAGAAATGAAAACAACCGGGATTAAAGCATGAGTTAGAGAATGAAAATGGAACGGATTAAATCATGAGTCAAAAAATGAAAACGACCCAAATTAAATCATGAATCAGAAAATGAAAATGACTGAGATTGAACCACAAGTCAGAAAATGAAAACAACTAGGATTAATCCACCAGCAGAAAAAGAAAATGACCAAGATTAAACCATGAGAAAAAAATGAAAATGATTGGCAATAAATCATGAGTCAAAGAAATGACAATGACCAAGATAAAATCACAGGTCAAAAAATGAAAATCGACTAGGATTAAACTATGAGTCAAAAAATGAAAACAACCAAGATTAAACCATGAGTAAGAAAATGAAAATAACCTACATTAAATCACAAGTCAGAGAAATGAAACCAACCAAGATTAAATCACAAGTCACAAAATGAAAATTACCAAGATTAAATCACGGGTCAGAAAATGAAAATGACTTAAATTAAATCACGAGTCAGAAAAGGAAAATGATAGGGATTAAATCCTGAGTTAAAAAATGATCAAGATCAAATCGTGAATCAAAAAAGGAAAACGACCAAAACTAAAGCACAACTTAGAAAGAAAAATGATCAGGATTAAACAATGAGTCAAAAAAATGAAAATAACCTGGATTAAACAACCAGTTAAAAATTTGATCCAGATTAAACCATCAGTCAAAAGATGAAAACGATCGGGATTAAACCACGAGTCAAAAAATGAAAATGACCCGAATTAGACTATGAGTTTGAAAATGAAAACAATCGGGATTGAACCACAAGTGAAAAAAATGATTGGGATTAAATCACGAGTAAGAAAATAAAAATGACTGGAATTAAACCACGAGTCAAAAAATGAAAACGACCGAGATTAAACTACGAGTCAGAAAATAAAAATGGTAAGGACTAAACAAGAAGTCAAAAAATGAAAACGACTCGAATTAAACCATAAGTTAGAAAATGAAAACAACCAGGATTAAATCATGAGTCAAAAAATGAAAATGACTCGGATTAAACCATGAGTCAAAAAATAAAAATGATCGAAATTAAATCATAAGTCAAAAAGTGAAAATGATTGGGATTAAACCGTGAGTTAGACAATGAAAATTGATCAAGGTTATACTTTGAGTTAGATAATGAAAATGATCGGTATTAAACCCCAACTTAGAAAATTAAAAGTACTGAGATTAAACCACGAGTGAGAAAATGAAAACGACTGAGATTAAACCATGAGATAGAAAATGAAAACGATCAAGATTAAACCATAAGTCAAAAAATGAAAACGACCTGGTTAAACCATGAGTCAAAAAATAAAAACAACCGGATTAAACCATAAGTCAAAAAATGAAAACACCTAGGTTAAACCATGAGTCAAAAAATGAAAACGATCGGGAATAAACCACAAGTCAAAAATGAAAAAGGATTGAGATTAAACCACAAGTTAGAAAATGAAAATGACTGGCATTAAATCACTATTCAAAGAAATGAAAACAACCAATATTAAACCCTGACTCAAAAAATAAAAGAGATAGGGATTAAACCACACATAAGAAAATGAAAATGATCAGGATTAAACCACGAGTTAGAAAATGAAAACAACCGAGATTAAACCATGAGTCAAAAAATGAAATCGACCTAGGTTAAACCATAAGTTAGAAAATGAAAACAATCAAGATTAAACCATTAGTCAAAAATGAAAACAATTAGGTTAAAAGCATGGGTCAAAAAATGAAAATGACTGAAATTAAACAAAGAGTCAGAAAATGAAAACGACCATGATTAAACCACAACTCAAAAAATGAAAAATGATCGGGATTAAACCACGAATTAAAAAATGAGAATGATCGAGATTAAATCGTGAGTAAGAAAATGAAAATGATTGAAATTAAATTATGAGTCAAAAAATGAAAATGACCAGTATTAAACCATGAATCAAAAAATGAAAAATGATTGAGACTAAACTATGAGTCAGAAAATAAAAACTATCAAGATTAAACCACGAGTCAAAAGATGAAAATGGCCCAGATTAAACCACGAGTCAAAAAATGAAAATGACCTGAATTAAACCATGAGTTAAAAAATGAAAATGACCAGGATTAAACCATCAGTTAAAAAAAGAAAAATGATCAAGATTAAACCATAGGTCAAAAAATAAAAATGATCGAGATTAAATTATGGGTCAAAAAATGAAAACGACCAGGATTAATTCACAAGTCAGAAAATGAGAAATGATTAGAATTAAACTACAAATGAGAAAATAAAAACAATAGGGATTAAACCATGAGTCAAAAAATGAAAATGACCCGAATTAAACCACGAGTTAAAAAATGAGAATTACTTGTATTAAACCTTGAGTTAGAAAATGAAAATAGCTGAGATTAAACCACAAGTCAAAAAAAGAAAAATGATCAGGATTAAACCATGGATCAAAAAATGAAAACGATCGAGATTAAATTACGTGTCAAAAAATGAAAATGTTCAAGATTAAACCACAGTTCAGAATATGAAAATGATTGGAACTAAATCATGAGTTAGAAAATGAAAATGATTAGAATTAAATCACGTCTCAGAAAGTAAAAATGACTAGAATTAAATCACAAGTCAAAAAATAAAAATGACAAGGATTAAATCCCAAGTCAGAAAATTAAAATGACTGAGATTAAATCATGAGTCAGAGAATGAAAATAACAAGAATTAAACTACAAGTCAGAAAACAAAAATGACCCAGATTAAACCACGAGTCAAAAAATGAAAATGACTGGTATTAAATCTTGAGTCAAAAAATGAAAATGACTAGCATTAAACCATGAGTCAAAAAATAAAAATGACCAAAATTAAACCGTGAGCCAAAAAAATAAAAATTGAATAGGGTTAAATCCTAAGTTAAAAAATGAAAACGATCAGGATTAAACCCTGAGTTAGAAAATTAAAATGACCAAGATTAAGCACGAGTCAAAAAATGCAAATGATCGAAATTAAATCACTAGTCAAAAAAAGAAAAACGATCAAGATTAAACCATGAGTCAGAAAATGAAAACGATTGGTATTAAATCACGAGTCAAAAAATGAAAATGATCAAAACTAAATCATGCATTAGGAAATGAAAACAAATGGGATTAAATAGTGAGTCAAAAAATAAAAATGATTATGATTAAACCACAAGTTATAAAATGAAAACGACCAAAATTAAACCATGAGTAAGGAAATGAAAATGAGCAAGATTAAACTACCAGTCAAAAAATAAAAATGACCAATATTAAACCATGAGTCAGAAAATGAAAACGATCAAGATTAAACCACCAAAAAGAAAAAGAAAAATGATTGAGATTATACCATGAGTCAGAGAATAAAAATGACTGAAATTAAACCACTAGTCAGGAAAAGAAAAACGATCAAGATTAAACCATGAGTCAAAAAATAAAAATGATCCAGATTAAACTACCAGTCAAAAATTAAAATGAATCAGATTAAACCACAAATCAAAAAATAAAAATGACCGAGATTAGATGGTGAGTCAGAAAAAAAATGACTAGGATTAAACCACAAGTTAGAAAATGAAAATGATAGAGATTAAATCACAAGTCAAAAAATGAAAATGATCGTGATTAAATCATAACTTAAAAAATGACAAATGATTGAGGTTAGACCCCGAGTCAAGAAATGAAAACAACCTGGATTAAAACCCAAGTGAGAAAATGAAAATGACCAGGATTAAACCAGGAGTCAAAAAATAAAAATGAACAAGATTAAACCATGAGTCAAAAAATGAAAAACAATAGAGATTAAATCACGAGTCGGAGAAAAAAAATGACTGAAATTAAATCATGAGTCAAAAAATAAAAATGGCCAAAATTAAATCACCAGTCAAAAAATGAAAAGGGCCTACCACGAGTCCAAAAAATGAAAACAACTGGGATTAAATTAGGAGTTAAAAAATTAAAACAATCGAGATTAAACCACGAGTCAAATAATGAAAATGACTGAGATTAAATCATGAGTTAGAAAATAAAAATGACCGACACTAAACCATGAGCCAAAAAATAAAAAATGATCAGGATTAAATCGAGTCAGAAAATGAAAATGATCGTGATTAAACCACGAGTCAGAAAATGAAAACCACTTGGATTAAACCATGAGTCAAAAAATGAAGATGACCAGGATTAAACCACGAGTTAAAAATAAAAATGATCAGGATAAAATCACTAGTCAGAAAAAAGTGATCGAAATTAAACCATGAGTTAAAAAAAGAAAACTACCAGATTAAACGACAGGTTAGAAAATGAAAACAATCGAGATTAGACCGTAAGTAAGAAAATGAAAATAATTGGCATTAAGTCACGAGTCAAAGAAATGAAAATGACTGAGATTAATTATGGTTCAAAAATTGAAAATGACCGAGATTAAACCACGAGTCAAAAAGTGAAAATGACCAGGATTAAACCACTAGTAAGAAACTGAAAATTATCAAGCATTAAAATCACAAAGTTAGAGAAATAAAAATAATCGAGATTAAATCTTAGGTCAGAAAATGAAAATGACCAAAATTAAATCACGAATCAGAAAATGAAAATGATTAGAATTAAATCACAAGTCAAATAATGAAAAAGATGGAAATTAAAGCATAAGTCAGAAAATGAAAATGACCAAGAGTCAAAAAATGAAAACGATCGGGATTAAATTATGAGTCAAAAAACAAAAAAACTTGAGATTAAATTATGAGTCAGAAAATGAAAATGATCGAGATTACACTACTAGTCAGAAAATAAAAACGACCTGGATTAAACCATGAATTAGAAAATGAAAACAACTAGGATTAAACCATGAGTCAAAAAATGAAAATGATCGGGATTAAACCATCAATCCAAAAAAGAAAATGATCGTGATTAAACTACGAGTCAAAAAATAAAAATAATTGAAATTAAACCATGAGTCAAAAAATGAAAAATGATCGAGATTAAACCATGAGTCAAAAAATGAAAATGACTAGGATTAAACCACCAATTAGAAAATGAAAACAATTGAAATTAAATCACGAGTTAGAAAATGAAAACAATTGGGATTAAACCACGTCTTAGAAAATAAAAATAACCAAAATTAAATCACAAGTAAAAAAAATGAAAATGATAAGGATAAAATCACGAGTCATAAAATCAAAAAGATTGATATTAAATAACGAGTCAAAGAATGAAAAAACAACTAGAATTTAACCATGAGTCAGAAAAAAAAAACAATTGAAATTAAATCACAAGTCAAAAATGAAAACAATCAGGATTTAACCATGAGTCAGAAAATGAAAGATAATTGAGATTAAACAATGAGTCAAACAATGAAAAATTATTGATATTAAACCATGAGTCAAAAAATGAAAATGATCGAGATTAAATCATGAGTCAAAAAATAAAAATGGCCAGGATTGAATTACGGGTTAGAAAATAAATAGGATTAGGATTAAATCACAAGTCAGAGAATAAAAATGATGGGAATTAAACTATGAGTCAGAAAATAAAAATAACTAGGTTTAAACCACAAGTCAAAAAATGAAAATGACCAAAATTAAATCACGAGTCAAAAAATGAAAAAGACCAGGATTAAACCATGAGTCAAAAATTAAATGACTAGGATTAAACCATGAGTCAAAAAAATGAAAATGACTGGGATTAAACAACAAGTCAAAAAATGAAAACGACTAGGATTAAACCATGAGTCAAAAAATGAAAATGACTAAGATTAAACAACATGTCAAAAAATGAAAACAACTAGAATTAAATAATGAGTTAAAAAATAAAAATGATTAGAATTAAACCATGACTAGGATTAAACCATGAGTCAAAAAATGAAAACGACTAGGATTAAACAACAAGTCAAAAAATGAAAACTATCAGAATTAAATTATGAGTCAAAAAATGAAAACGACTAGGATTAAACAACAAGTCAAAAAATGAAAACTATCAGAATTAAATTATGAGTCAAAAAATAAAAATGACTAGGATTAAACCACGAGTCAGAAAATGAAAATGACCTAGGGTAAACCACGAGTCAAAAAAATGAAAATGAGTTAGATTAAACCATGAGTCAAAAAATGAAAATGATCAGGATTAAACAATAAATTAGACAATGAAAAACAATCGGGATTAAACCAAGAGTCAGAAAATGAAAAGGATCGAGATTAAACCATAAGTCAAAAAATGAAAAGATCGAGATTAACTCACGAGTCAAAAAATAAAAATAACTAGGATTAAACCTTAAGTTAGAAAATGAAAACAACTGGTATTAAATCATGAGTCAAAAATGAAAAGGATCGAAATTAAACCATGTGTTAGATATTGAAAAAATGATCGAGATTAAACCATGAGTCAGTAAATTAAAACAATCAGGATTAAACCACAAGTCAAAGAATGAAAATGGCGTGGATTAAACCACGAGTCAGAAAATGAAAACGACCTAGATTAAACCATGAATCAGAAAAAGAAAATGACTGGGATTAAACCATGATTTAGAAAATGAAAATGATTGAGATTAAACCACTAATCAGAAAAAAAATGATCGAGATTAATCCATGAGTCAAAAAATGAAAATGATTAAGATTAAATGATGAGTCAAAAATGAAAACAATTGAGATTAAACCATGAGTAAGAAAATGAGAATGACTAGCATTAAATCACAAGTTAGAGAAATAAAAATGACCGAGACTAAATCACGGGTTAGCAAATGAAAGCAATCGGGATTAAACCATGAATCAAAAAATGAAAATGACAAGGATTAAACCATGAGTAAGAAAATAAAAATGACCGACATTAAATCATGAGTCAGAGAAATAAAAATGACCCAGATTAAACCACAAGTCAAAAAATGAAATCGATTAGGATTAAACCACGAGTCAGAAAATGAAAACGACCGAGATTAAATCACCTGTTAGAAAAAAATGATCGGGATTAAACCACGAGTTAGAAAATAAAAATGACCAGGATTAAACCACGAGTCAGAAAATGAAAACTATCACGATTAACCTATGAGTCAAAAAATAAAAATGATCGAAATTAAATCATGAGTAAAAAAATGAAAAGGACCAGATTAAACCATGTCTCAGAAAATGAAAACGATGAGAATTAAATCACAAGTCAAAAAATGAAAGTGACCAGAATTAAATCACGAGTCAGACAATGAAAACGATCAGGATTAAACCATGAGTTAGAAAATGAAAGATAACCGGGATTAAACAATGAGTTAGAAGATGAAAGATGACCAGGATTAAACCATGAGTCAAAAAAATCAAAATAGTCAAGATTAAACCACTAATCAGGAAATAAAAATGACTGAGACTAAACCACGAGTCAAAAAATGAAAATAACTAAGATGAAATCATGAGTAACAAAAAGCAAACGACTGAGATTAAATCATGAGTCAGATAATGAAAATGATAGGAATTAAATCAGAAGTCCAAAAATGAAAACGGCCAGGATTAAACCATGAGTTAAAAACTAAAAATGATTAAAATTAAATCACGAGTCAAAAAATGAAAAAGACCAGGGTTAAACCATGAGTCAAAAAATGAAAACGTCCAAAATTAAATCATGAGTCAGAAAATGAAAACAACCAGGATTAAACCAAGAGTCAAAAAATGAAAATGATCGGGGCTAAATCATGAGTCAAAAAATGAAAACAACCGAGATTAAACCACAAGTCAAAAAATAAAAATGACTGGGATTAAACCATGAGTAAGAAAATAAAAACGACTAAAATTAAACTAGGAGTTAGAAAATGAAAATGACCCAAGTAAAACTATGAGTCAAAAATTGAAAATGACCCAGATTAAACCATGAGTTAGAAATGAAAACAACCAAGATTAAACAATGAGTCAGATAATGAAAAATGATCAAGATTAAACCACGAGTCAAAAAATAAAAATGGCCCAAATTAAACTCTAAGTCAAAAAATGAAAAAGATCGACATTAAACCACTAGTCTAAAAATGAAAAACAACTAAGATTAAATTAGGAGTCAAAAAATGAAAATGACCAAGATTAAATCATGAGCCAGAAAATAAAAATGATCAAGACTAAACTACGAGTTAGAAAATAAAAAACGATCGAGGTTAAACCATCAGTCAGGAAATGAAAATGACTGAGATTAAACCACAACTTAGAGAATGAAAATGGCCTAGATCAAAAAATGAAAACGGCTGAGATTAAATCATAAGTCAAAAAATAAAAAAGATCGGGATCAAACACAAGTCAAAAAATGAAAACGATTGGGATTAAACCATGAGTTAGAAAATGAAAATGACTCAAAAAATGAAAACAATTGGGATTACACCATGAGTCAAAAATGAAAAAGACTAGGATTAAACCATCAGTCAGAAAAAGAAAAATGATCGTAATTGAACTATGAGTCAAAAAATAAAAACAACTGAAATTAAATCACGAGTCAAAAAATGAAAAACGACCAAGATTAAACCATATGTCAAAAAATGAAAATGACTAGGATTAAACCACTAGTCAAAAAAAGAAAAACAACTAGGATTAATCCATGAGTCAGAAAATAAAAATGATTAAGATTAAACCAAAAATCAAAAAATGAAAATGACTAGGATTAAACCACAAGTCCAAAAATGACAAGATTAAACCATATGTCAGAAAAAGAAAAATGATCAGGATGAAACCATGAGTAAGAAAATGAAAATGACTGGGATTAAACCACGAGTCAAAAAATGAAAGCAACGAGATTAAACCACGAGTCAAAAAATGAAAATGACCAAGATTATACTATCCATCAAAAAATAAAAATTGATCTGGGTTAAACCCTAAGTTAAAAAATAAAAGCAATCAAGACTAAACCCCAAGTCAGAAAATGAAACAATGGGGATTAAACCATGAGTTAGAAAATGAAAATGACAGGAATTAAACCATGATTTAGAAAATGAAAATTATTGAGATTAAACAACTAGTCAAAAAATGAAAATGACTAGGGTGAAACTACAAGTTAGAAAATAAAAACAATTGCGATTAAACTACGAGTCAAAAAATTGAAATGACCTAGGTTAAACTATGAGTCAAAAGATGAAAATGACCTAGATTATAGCAAGAGTTAAAAAATGAAACAACTAAGATTAAACCACGAGTCAAAAAATGAAAATCAATCGAGATTAAACCATGAGTCAAAAAATGAGAACGACCGAGATTAAACCATGAGTCAAAAAATGAGAACGACCGAGATTAAACCATGAGTCAAAAAATGAAAATGATAGAAATTAAATTAGGAGTCAAAAACTGAAAACGACCAAGAATAAACCAAGAGTCAGAAAATAAAAAATGATCGAAATTAAACCATGAGTCAGAAAATAAAAACGATTGGGATTAAACCATAAATCAGGCAATGAAAACGATCTGAATTAAACCACGAGTTAGAAAATGAAAATGATCGAGATTAAACCACCAGTCAGAAAAAGAAAAACGTTTGGGATTAAACCATGGGTCAAAAAATGAAAGCAACCAAGATTAAACCACGAGTCAAAAAATAAAAATGACCAGAATTAAACCTAGAGTTAGAAAATGAAAATGACCAAAATTAATTTATGAGTCAAAAAATGAAAATGACCCAAATTAAACCACGTTTCAAAAAACAAAAATGATCGAAATTAAATCATGAGTCAAAAAATGAAAATGATAGGGATTAAATCATGAGTCAAAAAATTAAAACAACCGAGATGAAATCAAGAGTAAGTGAATGAAAATGATGAGAATTAAACCACGAGTCAGAAAATGAAAATAATCAGGATGAAGCAAAAAAGTCAAAAAATGAAAACTATTGAAATTAAATCATGAGTCAAAAAATGAAAATGACCAGCATTAAACCATGAGTCAGAGAAATGAAAACGATCGCGATTAAACCATGGGTCAAAAAATGAAAAAGACCGGGATTAAACCACAAGTAAGAATATGAAAATTGAATGAAGTTAAACCCTAAGTCAAAAAAACAAAATGATTGGGATTCAATTCCAAGTCAAAAAATGAAAATGATTGGGATTAAACCATGAATCAAAAAATGCAAACGATCGAGATTAAACTATCGGTCAGAAAAAATGATCGAGATTAAACCACAAGTTAGAAAATGAAAATGATCGACATTAAATCACGAGTCAAAAAATGAAAACAACCATAATTAAATCAAGAATTATGAAATGAAAACGACCAGGATTAAACCATGAGTCAGAAAATAAAAATGATTGGGGTTAAACCACGAGTCAAAAAATAAAAACAACCGGGATTAAACCACCAGTCAAAAAATGAAAATGATCGTGACTAAACCACTAGTCAAAAAAAGGAAAGCAATTGGGTTAAAACCATGTGTCAAAAAATGAAACTGACTGGAATTAAACCAAGAGTTAGAAAATAAAAACAATTGGAATTAAATTAAACCACGAGTCAAAAAATGAATAGGACCAGGTCTAAACCATGAGACGAGAAATGAAAATGACTGAGATTAATGCACGAGTTAGAAAATGAAAAATGACTGGGGTTAAATCATGAGTCAAAAAATAAAAGGACCGACATTAAATCATGAGTGAGAAAATGAAAACGGCTAAGATTAAGCCACAAGTCAAAAAATAAAAAATGATCGAGATTAAACCCTAAGTCACCAAATGAAAATGACATGGATTAAACCATGATCAGAAAATGAAACAACCCCGATTGAGCCACGGGTCAAAAAATGAAAATGACCCGAATTAAACCATGAGTCAGAAAATGAAAATGATCGGCATTAAACCACCAATCAAAAAAAGAAAAATAATTAGGATTAAAGCACAAGTCAAAAAATGAAAATGATCTAGATTAAACCATGAGTCAAAAAATAAAAATGATCGAGATTAAATCATAAGTTAGAAAAGGAATACGATCAAGTTTAAATCACGAGTCAAGAAATGAAAATCATCAAGATTAAATCTCCAGTCAAAAAATGAAAAACGATTGAGATTAAACCATAAGTTAGGAAATGAAAACGATTGGGATTAAACAACGAGTTAGAAAATGAAAATGGCAAGGATTAAACCATGACCTAGAAAATGAAAATGACTCGATTAAACCACTAGTCAAAAAATGAAAATGATTGGGATTAAACCATGAGTTAGAAAATGAAAACGATCGAGATTAAACCACGAGGTACAAAATAAAAAACGATCGAGATTAAATTGCAAGTTAAAAAATGAAAATGATCGGGATTAAACCATGAGTCACAAAATGAAAAAGGACTGAGATTAAACCATAAGTCAGAAAAAGAAAAATGATCAAAATTAAACCACAAGTTAAAAAATGAAAATGACACCACGAGTCAAAAAATGAAAACGATCGAGATTAAATCACGAGCCGAAAAATGAAAACGATAGGGATTAAACCACCAGTCAGAAAAAAAAATGATTAGGATTAAACCATCAGTCAAAAAATAAAAACAACTTAGATAAAACCACGAGTTAGAAAATAAAAATGATCGGGATTAAACAGTGAGTAAAAAATAAAAATGACTTAGATTAAACCACGAGTCAGGAAAAAAAATGACCAGAATAAACCACGTGTCAGAAAATGAAGATGACTAAGATTAAACCATGAGTAAGAAAAATGAAAACGATAAGAATTAAATTATGAGTTAGAAAATGAAAACGATTGGAATTAATTCACTAGTTAGAAAATGAAAATGATCGAGATTAAACAATAAGTCAAAAAATGAAAACCACAAGGATTAAACCATGAGTCAAAAAAATGAAAATGACCTAGATTAAACCATGAGTGAGAAAATAAAAATGACTAGGATTAAACCACAAGTTAGAAAAAGAAAAATGATTAGGATTAAACCACTAATGAGAAAATGAAAATGACCAGGATTAAACCACGGGCCATAAAATAGAAACAATAGAGATTAAACCACCCATCAAAAAAAGAATAATGATCGAGATTAAACCACGAGTAAGAAAAAAAATGATCGAAATTAAACAATGAATCAAAAAATTAAAACAATTAGGTTTAAACTAGGACTTAGTAAATGAAAATGACTAAAATTATTTCACGAGTCAAAAAATAAAAACGATCAGGATTAAACCACGAGTCAAAAAATAAAAAATGATAGAAAATAAACCACGAGTCAAAAAATAAAAATGATCAAAATTAAATCATGAGTCAAAAAAAAAAAGAAAACAATTGGGATTAAATCATGGTTCAACAAAAGAAAGTGACATGGATTAAACCATAAGTTAGAAAATGAAAAGGACCGAAATTAAATCACGATCAGAAAATGAAAACGATAGGGATTAAATCACGAGTCAAAAAAATGAAAACGACCAAAATTAAATCATGAGTCAGAGAATAAAAATGACAAAATTAAACCATGAGTCAAAAAAATGAAAACGACCGAAATTAAATCATGAATCAAAAAATGAAAATGATCGGGATTAAACATGAGTCAAAAAATAAAAATGATCGAGATTAAACCACGAGTTAGAAAGTGAAAACAACTAAGATTAAATCACGAGTCAAAAAATGAATACGACCAGGTTTAAATCATGAGTTAAGAAATAAAAACAACTAAGATTAAATCACGAGTCAAAAAAATGAAAAATGAATAGGATTAAACCATGAGTCTAAAGTGAAAATAACTAGGATTAAACCACTAGTCAAAAAATGAAAATGACTTGAATTAAACCATGAGTCAAAAAATGAAAATGACCCAGATTAAACCACGAGTCGAAAAATGAAAATGATCAAGATTAAACCTCAAGTTAGAAAAAGAAAAATGAGCAGGCTTAAACCATAAGTCAAAAAATGAAAAACAACCAGGATTAAACCACAGGTCAAAAAATAAAAATAGCCGAGAATAAACCATGAGCCAAAAAATGAAAACAACTCGAATTAAACTACAAGTCAGAAAATGAAAATGATCCAGATTAAATCATGAGTCAAAAAATGAAAACAACCATGATTAAACTACAAGTCAAAAAAAGAAAAACGATTGGGCTTAAACCACGAGTAAAAAAAAAAAGGTATTAAACCACAAGTCAAAAAATGAATATGATCGGAATGAAATCACGAGTCAAAAAATGAAAATGATCGAAATTAATTCACGAGTCAAAAAATGAAAATGATCGAGAGTAAACTATGAGTCAGAAAATGAAAACCACCAAGATTAAACCACAAGTTAGAAAATGAAAATGACCTAGATTAAACCACGAGTGAGAAAATAAAAATGATCAGGATTAAACCATGAGTAAAAAAAAACACGACTAGGATTAAACCATAAATGAGAAAATGAAAATAGTCAGAATTAAACCACGAGTCATAAAATGGAATCGTCCGAGATTAAAGCACTAATTAGAAAAAGAATAGCGACCAAAATTAAACCACAAGTCAAAAAATGAAAACTACTAGAATTAAACCATGAATTAGAAAATGAATATGATCAGGATTAAACCATGAGTCAAAAAATAAAAAAGACCAATTAAATCATAAGTCAAAAAATTAAAACGACTGGAATTATTTCATGAGTTAAAAAATGAAAATGACTAGGATTGAACCACGAGTCAGAAAATGAAAAATGATTGGGAATAAACCATGAGACAGAGAATGAAAATGACTGAAATTAAATCATAAGTCGAAGAAAAGAAAACAATCAAGATTAAATCATGGTTTAGAAAAACAAAACGACCAGGATAAAACCACAAGTAAAAAAATTAAAATGACAAAAATTAAATCACGAGTTAAAAAATGAAAATGATAGGGATTAAATCATGACTTAGAAAATGAAAACAACCATAATTAAATCACAAGTCAGAGAATGAAAATGATGAGAATTAAACCATGAATAAAAAAATGAAAACGACCAAGATTAAACCATGAGTTAGAAAATGAAAATGATTGAGATAAAACCATGAGTCAGAAAATGAATACGATCGGGTTTAAATCAAGGGTCAAGAAATAAAAATGATCAAGATTAAATCATGAGCCAGAAATTGAAAATCAGCTAGGATTAAACCATGAGTCAGAAAATGAAAACGACTAAGATTAAACAGTGAGTCAGGAAATGAAAATGACCTAGATTAAAGCACGAGTCAGGAAATGAAAATGATCAAGATTAAACCATGAGTTAGAAAATGAAAACAACTAAAATTAAACCACAAGTTAGAAAATGGAAATGATTGAAAAATGAAAAACAAAAGATCAAGATTAAATCGTGAGTAAAAAAATGAAAATGATCGAAATTAAATCATGAGTCAGAAAATGAAAATGACCGAAATTAAACTATGAGTCAGAAAATAAAAATGATCAGGATTAAATCACAACTCAAAAAATGAATACCATCAAGTTTAAATCACAAGTCAAGAATGAAAATGATTGGGATTAAATTATGAGTTAGAAAATGAAAAATGACCAAGAGTAAACCATGAGTCAGAAAATGAAAAGGATTAGGATTAAATCGCAAATCAAAAAATGAAAATGATAGGGTTTACACCATGAGTCAGAAAATGAAAATGACTTAGATTAAATCTCGAGTCAAAAAATTAAAAATGATTGGGTTTAAACCACCAGTCAGAAAAACAAAAATGACTAGGATTAAACTACAAGTCAAAAAATGAAAATGACCAAGATTAAACCACCAGTCAGAAAAATAAAAATGACTAGGATTAAACAATGATTTAGAAAATGAAAATGATTAAGATTACACCACGAGAAAGAAAACGAAAATAATTGGAATTAAATCATGAGTCAAAAAATTAAAATGACTGGGATTAAATCACATCTTAGAAAATGAAAACTACTTAAATTAAATCATGAGTCATAAAATGAAAATGACAGGTATTAAATCATGAGTTAAAAAATGAAAACGACCAGGATTAAATCATGAGTCTAAGAATGAAAACAATCGAGATTAAACTATGAGTTAGGAAATGAAAATGACAGGGATTAAATTGTGAGTCAAAAAAATAAAAATGACCTGGATTAAACCATGAGTCAGAAAATAAAAATGATCGATATTAAACCACGAGTCAGAAAAAGAAAATGACTAGGATTAAACCATGAGTCAGAAAATGATAACAACCAAAATTAAACCACAAGTTAAAAAATGAAAATGACCAAGATTAAACTAGGAGTCAAAAAATGAAAATGAATAGAATTAAACCACCAGTCAAAAAAAAATGATTGGGATTAAACCATAAGTCAGAAAAAGAAAATGCCTGGGATTCAATCATGAATCAGCAAATAAAAATGACCTGGATTAAACTATGAGTCAGAAAATGAAAATGACTCAAATTAAATCATGAGTCATAAAAAGAAAAATGACTAAGATTAAATCGTGAGTGAGAAAATGAGAACAATCAGGTTTAAATCACGAGTCAAAAAGTGAAAATGATTAGATTTAAACCACGAGTCAAGAAATTAAAACTACCGAAATTAAATCATGAGTTAAAAAATGAAAATGATTGAGATTAAACCATGAGTAAGAAAATGAAAATAATTGGAATTAAATCATGAGTCAAGAAATTAAAATGATTGGGATTAAATCACATCTTAAAAAATGAAAACTACTTAAATTAAATCATGAGTCAAAAATGAAAATGACAGGTATTAAATCATAAGTTAGAAAATGAAAATGACCAGGATTAAATCATGAGTCTAAGGATGAAAACGATGGGAATTATTCCATGAGTCAAAAAAATTAAAACGATAGGGACTAAACCACAAATCAAAAAATAAAAACGATTGAAATTAGATCACGAGTTAGAAAATAAAAACGATCGACATTAAACCATAAGTTAAAAAATGAAAATGATAGAGATTAAACCAGGAGTCAAAAAATCAAAACGACCGAGATAAACCATAAGTTAGAAAACGAAAATGATTAGGATTAAACTATAAGTCAAAAAAAGAATATGATCGGGTTTAAATCATGAGTCAATAAATGAAAGCGATAGAGATCAAATCTCGAGTCAAAAAATGAAAAATGATCGGGATTAAACTATAAGTCTGGAAATGAAAATGACAGGGATTAAACTATGAGTTAGAAAATGAAAATGATCTGGATTAAACCACGAGTCAAAAAATGATAACAAACAAAATTAAACCATAAGTCAAAAAATGAAAATGACTGAGATTAAACTAGGCATCCAAAAATGAAAATGATCGGGATTAAACCATGAGTCAGAAAATGAAAATGACTAGAATTAAACCACCAGTCAGAAAAAGAAAAACGATTAGGATTAAACCATGAGTCAAAAAAAGGAAATAACTAGGATTAAATCATGAATCAGCAAATAAAAATGACCCGAATTAAACTATAAGTCAGAAAATGAAAATGACCTAGATTAAATCATGAGTGATAAAAAGAAAAATGACCAAGATTAAACCATGAGTGAGAAAATAAAAATGTAGGGATTAAGCCATAAGTCAGAAAATGAAAACAATTGGGTTTAAATAACGAGTCAAAAAATGAAAATGATTGGATTTAGATCACGAGTCAAGAAATTAAAACTACCGAAATTAAATCATGAGTTAGAAAATGAAAAATGACCAAGATTAAACCACAAGTTAGAAAATGAAAATGATTAGGATTAAACTACTAGTCAGAAAAAGAAAAATGATAGGGATTAAACCATGTGTCAAAAAATGAAAATAACCGAAATTAAACCACTAGTTAAAAAAAGAAAAATAATCAGGATTAAACTATGAGTCAGAAAATGAAAATGACCGAGTTTAAACCATGAGTTAGAAAATGAAAATGATCGGGTTTAAATCATGAATCAAGAAATTAAAACAATCGATATTAAATCATGAGTTAGAAAATGAAAAATGACCAGGATTAAACCATGAGTCAGAAAATAAAAACAACTAAGATTAAACCACCAATCAGAAAAAGAAAAATGATCAGGATTAAACCATGAATCAAAGATTAAACCACCAGTCAAAAAAAGAAAAATGATCGAAATTAAACCATGAGCCAGAAAATGAAAATGACCGAAATTAAACCATGAGTTAGAAAATAAAAATGATGGAAATTAAATCACAAGTCAAAAAATGAAAACGATTAAGATAAAACGATGAGTTAGAAAATGAAAATGATCGAGATTAAACCATGAGTCAGAAAATGAAAATGACCAAGATTAAACCACCAGTTAGAAAAAGAAAAACAATCAAGATTAAAGCACAAGTCAAAAAATGAAAATGACTGGGATTAAACCATGAGTTAGCAAATGAAAACAACCAAATTAAATCACGAGTTAGAAAATGAAAATGACTCAGATTAAACCATGAGTCAAAAAAAGAAAAATGACTAGGATTAAACCATGAGTGAGAAATGAAAACAACCAAGATTAAACCACAAGTCAAAAAATGAAAACGATTGGGATTAAACTAGTCAAAAAATAAAAATGATCGGGATTAAACCACAAGTCAAAAAATCAAAATAACTGAAACTAAATTACGAGTCAAAGATAAGAAAACAATCGGGATTAAATCATGGGTTAGAAAATGAAAAATGATTGGGATTAAACCACAAGTCGAAAAAAGAAAATGACCGAGATTAAACCACTAGTCAAAGAATGAAAATGACTAAAATTAAATCATGAATAAAAAATGAAAACGATCGGGATTAAACCACAAGTTAGAAAATGAAAATGATCGAGATTAAACTACCCATTAAAAAAAGAAAAACGATTAAGATTAAACCACAAGTCAAAAAATGAAAACGACTAGGATTAAATAAGGAGTCAAAAAATGAAATCGACACGGATTAAACCATGAGTCAAAAAATAAAAACAATTGGGATTAAACTAAGAGTCAAAAAAAGAAAAATGACTGAGATTAACCATAAGTGAGAAAATGAAAATGACAGGGATTAAACCACGAGTCAAAAAATAAAAAGGACTGGATTGAACCACAAATAAGAAAATCAAAACAATTGTATTTAAATCTCAAGTCAAGGAAAAGAAAATGATCGGTATTAAATTACAGGACAAAAAATGAAAATGACCTAGATTAAACCACAAGTAAGAAAATGAAAACTAACAAAATTAAATCACGAGTCAAAAAATAAAAACTATAGGGATTAAATCTCGAGTCAAAAAATGGAAAAAACTAAAATTAAATCACTAGTCAGAGAATGAAAATGACGAAAACTAAACCACAAGTCAAAAAATGAAAGTGACAGAGATTAATCCATTAGTCAAAAAAAGAAAACGATCGAAATTAAATCAAGAGTCAAAAATGAAAATGATCGAGATTAAAACACGAGTTAGAAAATGAAAATGACTGGGATTGAATCATGAATCAAAAAATCAAAACGACTAGAATTAAACCTCAAGTTAGGGAAAAAAATTACCAGGATTAAATTATGGATAAAAAAATGAAAACGACTCGAATTAAGCCATGAGTTAGAAAATGAAAATGACTCAGATTAAACGAGTCAAAAAATGAAAATGATTGGGATTAAACCATGATTTAAAAAATGAAAATGACCAAGGTTAAACCATAAGTCAAAAAATAAAAATGACCCAAATTAAACAACGACTCAGAAAATGAAAATGACTCGAATGAAACCATAAGTCAGGAAATGAAGACGATCGAGATTAAACTATGAGTCAAAAAATGAAAACGATCGAGATTAAACAACGAGTTAGAAAATGAATATGACTGGGTTTAAATTACGAGTCAAGAAATGAAAATGACCATGATTTAAGCATGAGACAAAAAAATGAAAAATGACCGACATTAAAGCATACGTCAGAAAATGAAAATGACCGGTATTAAATCACAAGTCAAAAAATGAAAACAACTGGGATTAAAACACGAATTAGAAAAAGAAAAACAACCGAGATTAAACCACAAGTTAGAAAATGAAAAATGATTGGGATTAAACCTTGAGTCAAAAAATAAAAACAACCAAGATTAAACCATGAATTAGAAAATGAAAATGACTAGGATTATACCACAAGTCAGAAAATGAAAATGACTTAGATTAAACCACGAATCGAAAAATGAAAATGATTGACATTAAATCACAAGGTAGAAAATGAAAACAATTGAGATTAAACCACAAGTCAAAAAATAAAAACAATCGAGATTAAATAACGTGTCAGAAATGAAATGAAAACAACCAGGATTAAACCACCAGCTAGAAAAAGAAAAATGATCAGGATTAAACCCAAAGTCAAAAAATAAAAAATGGCTGGGATTAAACCATAAGTCAGAAAATCAAAACAACCTTGATTAAACCACAAGTCAAAAAATGAAAATGACCAAGATTAAATCATGAGTCAAAGAAAAAAATGCTCATCATTAAATCACAAGTCAATAAATAAAAACAACCGGGTTTAAAGCCCAAGTCAAAAATAAAAATGATCGAGTTTAAATCATGTGCCAAGAAATGAAAACGATCGGGATTAAATCATAAGTCAGATAATGAAAAACGATCGGGATTAAATCATAAGTCAGAAAATAAAAAAGGACTAGGATTGAACCACAAATCAAAAAATTAAAACAACCAGAACTAAATCTTGAGTCAGGGAAAAAAAAACGATCAGGATTAAATTATGGGCCAAAAAATGAAAACGACCGAGATTAAACCATGAGTCAGAAAATAAAAACAATTCAAATTAAGGCATGAGTCAAAAAATAAAAAATGACTGGGATTAAACCATGAGTCAGAAAATAAAAATGACCAAGATTAAACTATAAGTTAGAAAATGAAAATGACCTGATTAAACAACAAGTCAAAAAATGAAAATGACTCGGATTAAATGAGAAGTTAGGAAATGAAAATGATCGAGATTAAACCACGAGTCAAAAAATGAAAATGACCAGGATTAAACCACCAGTCAAAAAAAAGAAAAATAATCAGATTAAACCATGAGTCTGAAAATGAATACAACCGAATTTAAATTATGAGTTAAAAAATGAAAATGACCATGATTAAAGCATGAGACAGAAAATGAAAAATGATTGAGATTAAACCACCAGTTAGAAAATGAAAACGATCGAGATTAAACTATGAGTCAGAAAATAAAAATGACTAAGATTAAACGATGAGCCAGAAAATAAAAATGATCCCAATTAAATCACGAGACAAAAAAAGAAAAATGACCTAAATTAAACCACAAGTCAAAATTTAAAAAATGATTGAGATTAAACCATGAGCCAAAAAATAAAAATGATCAAGATTAAATCACAAGTTAAAAAATTAAAATGATTCAGATTAAACCACGAGTCAAAAAATGAAAACAATCAGGATTAAACCATGAGTTAGAAAATAAAAAATGACTACGATTAAACCATGGGTCAAAGAATGAAAATAACTGACATTAAACTCTAAGTCAAAAAATAAAAATGACCCTGACTAAATCATGAGTCAGAAAATAAAAATGATTAGAATTAAACTATGAGTCAGAAAATGAAAATGATCGGGATTAAACCATCAGTCAAAAAATAAAAACAATCAAGATTAACTCATGAGTTAGAAAATCAAAATGACTGGGATCAAACAATGAGTCAATAAATGAAAATGATTGAGATTAAACCATGAGTCAGAAAATAAAAATGACTAAAAAATAAAATGACTTGGATTAAACTACGAGTCAGAAAATGAAAACAACTGGAATTGAACCACAAGTGATAAAATGAAAAAAAATAAAAATTTAATCATGAGTCAAAAAATGAAAATGATTAGAATTTAATCACAAGTCAGAAAATAAAAATGACCGAGATTAAACCATGAGTCAAAAATGAATACGATCGAGTTTAAACTATGAGTCCATAATTGAAAATGATCAGGATTAAAGCACTAGTCAAAAAATGAAAAACAATCAGGATTAAACCACGAGTCAAAAAATGAAAATGAAAAAGATTAAACCACAAGTCAAAAAATGAAAATGATCGGGATTAAATCATGGGTCAGAAAATGAAAATGACTAAGATTAAACCATGAGTCAAAAAATCAATACGACTCCGATTAAACCAAGAGTCAAAAAAATGAAAACGACTATGATTAAACCACCTGGCAGAAAAAGAAAAACGACTAAGATTAAACCACGAGTCAAAAAATAAAAAACAACTGGCATTAAACCCCAATTCAAAAAATGAAAACAACCAGGATTAAATCATGTGTTAAAAAATGAAAACAATTGGGATTAAAACTATAAGTCAGAAAATGAAAATGACACGGATTAAACCATGAGTCAAAAAATGAAAACAACCGATATTATACCACTAGTTAGAAAAAAAAATGATCGGGATTATATCATGAGTTAGAAAACAAAAACGATCAAGATTAAATCGTGAGTCAAAAAATGAAAACGACCGGCATTAAATCATAAGGCAAAAAATGAAACGATTGAGATTAAACCATAAGTTAGAAAATAAAAATGACCAAGATTAAACGATGTGTCAGAAAATGAAAATGATTGAGATTAAACCACCAATCACAAAAAGAAAAATGATCAGGACTAAACCCTTAGTCAGAAAATGAAAACTGACCGGGATTAAACCATGAGTCAGAAAATGAAAACAACCAGGATTAAACCATGAGTCAGAAAATGAAAAAGATCAGGATTAAATCATAAGTCAAAGAAAAGAAAACGCTCATGATTAAATCAAGAGTCAAAAAATGCAAATGACCAGGATTAAACCCCAAGTTAGAAAATGAAAACAATCAAGTTTAAATCACAAGTTAAGAAATGAAAACGATCAGGATTAAACTATGAGTCAAAAAATGAAAAATGACCAGGATTAAATCACAAGTCAGAAAATGAAAATGATCGGGATTAAACCCCCAATCAGAAAAAAAAATGATCGAGATTAAACTATGAGTCAGAAGATAAAAATGATCAAGATTAAACCATGGGTCAAAAAATGAAAATGACCTAGATTAAACCATAAGTCAAAAAATGAAAATGATAGAGATTAAATCACCAGTCAAAAAAACAAAAATGATCGAGATTAAACCCCGCGTCAGAAAATGAAAAATGATCAGAATTGAACCTTGTGTCAAAAAATTAAAATAATAAAGATTAAACCACAAGTCAGAAAATAAATGACCCTGATTAAACAATGAGTCAAAAAATGAAAATGACCTGAATTAAACTAAGTTAGAAAATGAAAATGATCGGGATTAAATCATGAGTCAAAGAAAAAAAATGCTCATGATTAAATCATAGGTCAGAAAATGAAAATGACCATGATTAAACCATGAGTCAGAAAATGAAAGTGACTGTAATTAAATCACAAGTCAAAAATGAAAAAAACAGAGATTAAATCATGAGTCAAAAAATGAAAATATCCAAAATTAAATCACTAGTCAGAGAATGAAAACAATGAGAATTAAACCTTAAGTCAAAAAATGAAAGTGACCAAAATTAAACCACCAGTTAAAAAATGAAAACGACCAAAATTAAATCACAAGTCAAAAACTGAAAATGACTAAGGTTAAACCATGATTAAAAAAATGAAAACAACCCAGATTAAACTATGAGTCAGAAAATAAAAAAGACCAAGATTAAACCACCAGTCAAAAAAAGAAAAATGACTAGGATTAAAACATGTGTCAAAAAATGAAATCGACTGTGATTAAATTATGAGTCAAAAAATGAAAAAATGACCCATATTAAGCCATGAGTCAAGAAATAAAAATGATTGAGAATAAACCACAAGTCAAAAATAGAAAAACAATTGAAATTAGATCATGAGTGAGAAAATGAAAATGATTAGATTAAACCGTGAGTCAAAAAATGAAAAACAATTAGGGTTAAACCTCGAGTCAAAAAATGAAAATGACCAGGATAAATCCCTGAGTTAGTAAATGAAAACAATCGAGATTAAACTAAGAGTCAAAAAATGAAAATGATCAAGATTAAACCAAGAGTCAAAAAATGAAAATGATTGAGATTAAACCACGAGTCAAAAAATGAAAAACTATCAGGATTAAATCATGAGTCAAAGAAATAAAAAGCAATCAAAATTAAATTGTGAGTCAAAAAAATGAAAAACGATTAGGATTAAACCATGAGTCAAAAATTGAAAAAAAAATCAAAATTAAATCATGAGTCAGAGAAATAAAAATGATCGAAATTCAATCACGAGTTAGAAAATGAAAGCAATCAAGATTAAACCATAAGTCAAAAAATGAAAACAACCAAAATTAAAACACGAGTTTGAAAATGAAAACAACAAGGATTAAATCATGAGTCAAAAAATAAAAATGATCAGGATTAAACCATGAGTCAAAAAATGAAAACAACCTAGATAAAAGCACAAGTCAAAAAATGAAAATGTCCTAGATTAAACCATGAGTTAGAAAAAGAAAAACAACCAGGATTAAACCACGAGTCAGAAAATAAAAATGACTAGGATTAAACCATGAGTTAGAAAATGAAAATGACTGAGATTAAACCACTGGCATTAAAACTACAAGTCAAAAAATGAAAAATAACTGGGATTAAAGCATGAGTCAAAAAATGAAAATGACCAAGAGTAAACAACAAGTGAGAAAATGAAAACAACTAGCATTAAATCATGACTTAGATTAATGAAAATGACTTAGTTTAAATCATGGGTCAGAAAATGAAAATGACCAAGATTAAACCATGAGTTAGAAAATGAAAATGAGCAGGATTAAATCACGAGTTCGAAAATGAAAAACGACCAGGATTAAATCATAAGTCAAAAAATGAAAATGACCTAGATTAAACCATGAGTTAGAAAAAAAATGGCCGGGGTTAAACCACATGTCAAAAAATAAAATGACCCAAGTTAAATCCCGAGTCAATAAATGAAAATGATCAGGATTAAACCACTAGTAAAAAAATGAAAACGATTAAGTTAAACTATGAATCAAAAAATGAAAAACAACCAGAATTAAACCACGAGTTAGAGAAATAAAAACAACCCTGATTAAACTAAAAGTCAGAAAATGAAAACGACTGGAATTAAATCACGAGTCAAAAAAAGAAAATGACAAGTATTAAACTACAAGTCAAAAAATGAAAAATGATTAGGATTAAATCGTAAGTCAGAGAAATAAAAATGATTGAAATTAAATATGAGTCAGAAAACGAAAATGACAGAGATTAAAACCATGAGTCAAAAAATAAAAATAACTAAAATTAAATCACCAATAAACAAAATAAAAATGTTCGAGATTAAACCACCAGTCAAAGGAAGAAGAAAAATGATCGAAATTAAATCACCAATCAAAAAATGAAAATGACCAGGATTAAATCACCAGTCAAAAAAAGAAAAATGGTTAGGATTAAACCATAAGTCAAGAAACAAAAATGATCGGGATTAAAGCATGAGTCAGAAAATGAAAAATGATCGAGATTAAACCACTAGTCAAAAAATTAAAAGGATGAAAATTGAACGATGAATCAAAAAAATCAAAACGACAAAAATTAAATCTTGAGTCAGGGAAAAGAAAATGATTGGGATTAAATGACAGGTCAGAAAATAAAAATGACCTAGATTAATCCATGAGTCAGAAAATGAAAATGACTAGAATTAAATCATGAGTTAGAGAAAAGAAAACGACCAGGAATAAATCACGGCATAGAAAATGAAAAGACCAAGATTAAACCATGAGTCAGAAAATACAAACGACTGAAATTAAATCAGAGTTAGAAAATGAAAATGACAGGTTTTAAATCATGAGTTAGAAAATGAAATGACCAAAATTAAATCACGGTCAGAGAATAAAAAAGATGGAAATTAAACCATGAGTCAAAAAATGAAAATGACCAATATTAAACCATGAGTCGAATAATGAACATGACCAGAATTAAATCATGAGTCAAAAAATTAAAATGATCGAGTTTAAATCATAAATAAAGAAATTAAACAATTGGGATTAAATCATGAGTCAAAAAATGAAAAATGACTAGGATTAAACCACGAGTTAGAAAATGGAAACAATTGGGATTAAACAACGTGTTAGAAAATGAAAACGATTGGGATTAAATCACAAGTTAAAAAATGAAAACGACCAAGATTAAATCATGAGTGAGAAAATTAAAATGACCAGGATTAAACCACGAGTCAGAAAAATGAAAACGATCAAGAGTAAACCACTAGTGAGAAAATGAAAACAACCAGCATTAAATCAGGATTAGAGAAATTAAAATGACCAAGATTAAATCACAGGTCAAAAAATGAAAATGATCAGGATTAAATCTCGAGTTAGAAAATGAAAAATGATCGAGATTAAATCACAAGTCAGAAAATAAAAAACAATTGGGATTAAACCATGAGTTAGAAAATGAAAATGACTCAGATTAAACCATGAGTTAGAAAATGAAAATGACCTAGATTAAATCATGAGTCAGAAAAAAATACTACTGGGATTAAACCGTGAGTCAAAAAATGAAAACAACCTAGATTAAATCATGAATCAAAAAATGAAAATGATTACCATTAAATCACAAGTCAAAAAATAAAAATGACCCTGGTGAAACCTTGAGTAAGGAAATGAAAATGACCCAGATTAAACCCTAAGTTAAGAAATGAAAATGACCGAGATTAAACCATGAGTCAAAAAATGAAAAATGGCCAGGATTAAACAATGAGTCCGAAAAATGAAAATGACTCATATTAAACTAGGAGATAGAAAATGAAAAAGATTGGAATTAAATCATAAGTCAAAAAATGAAAAACGACTGAGATTAAACCACGAGTCAAAAAATGAAAACCGACTGAGATTAAATTATCAGGATTAAATCATGAGTCAGAGAAATAAAAACAATTGAAATTAAATCACGAGTTAGAAAATGAAAATGATCGAGATTAAGTCACGAGTCAGAAAATGAAAACGACTAGACTTAAATCACCAGTTGAAAAATAAAAACGATCGAGATTAGACCACCAGTCAAAAAAAGAAAAATAACCAAGATTAAACCACAAGTCAAAAAATGAATACGATCGAGTTTAAATCACGAGTCAAGAAATGAAAATGACAGGGATTAAAGCATTAGTTAAAAAATGAAAAACAATTAGGATTAAACCATTAGTCAAAAAATGAAAATGATCGAGATTAAACCATGAGTCTGAAAATGAAAAGGACGTGATTGAACCACGAATCAAAAAATCAAAATGATCGGAATTAAATCTTAAGTCAGGAAAAAAATGATCAAAATTAAATTATGAGTCAGAAAATGAAAATGACCCAAATTAAATCATGAGTCAGAAAAAGAAAACTATCAAAATTAAATCGTGAGTAAGATAAAAAAATGACCAGGAATAAATCACAGTACAGAAAATAAAAATGACCAAGATTAAACCACGAGTCAAAAAATGAAAACGACCAAAATTAAATCATAAGTCAAAAAATGAAAATGAATAGAATTAAATCATGAGTCAGAGAATTAAAACGATGAAAATTAAATTATGGGTAAAAAAATAAAAACGACTGGGATTAAACCATGAGTCAAAAAATGAAAACGATTGAAATTAAATCATGAGTTAGAAAATGAAAATAACCGAGATTAAACCATGAGTCAAAAAATGAAAATGACCAGGATTAAATAACAAGTCAGAAAATGAAAACGATTGGGATTAAACCACGATCAAAAAATTAATACGAACGGATTTAAATTATGAGCCAAGAAATTAAACAATCGTGATTAAATCATGAGTCAAAAAATGAAAAATGACTAGGATAAAATGATGAGTTAGAAAATGAAAATGACCAGGATTAAATAATGAGTCAGAAAATGAAAACAACCGGATTAAATCACAAGTTAAAAAATGAAAATGACCCAGATTAAACCACAAGTCAGGAAATTAAAACAATCGAGATTAAATGACAAGTCAAAAAATTAAAATGATTGGATTAAACCACTAGTCATAAAAAGAAAAATGATCAACATTAAACCATGAGTTAGAAAAAGAAAATGACAAGAATTAAACCACGAGTTAGAAAATGAAAATGATCGAAAAAAAAATCGAGATTAAACCATGAGTCAAAAAATGAAAACAACCGAAGTTAAGTCATAAGTCAAAAAATGAAAATGACCTAGAATAAATCACGAGTTAGAAAATGAATACGATTTGGATTAAACCACGAGTCAAAAAATGAAAACAATCAAGATTAAACTAGTAGTCATAAAAAGAAAAATAACTAAGATTAAACCATGAATCAAAAAATGAAAACGACCTAAATTAAACTGCGAGTCAAAAAATGAAAATGATCAAAAAATGAAAAAAAAATTTTGAGATTAAACCACGAGTCAAAAAATATAAACAACTAAAATTAAATCATGAGTCAGAAAATGAAAACATCTTGGATTAAACCATATGTTAGAAAATGAAAATGACCAAGATTAAACCATAAGTCAGAAAATGAAAATGATCGGGATTAAACATCAAGTCAGAAAATGAATACAATTGGGTTTAAATCGTAAATCAAGAATTGAAAACGATTGAAATTAAATCATGGGTCAAAAAATGAAAAATGATCAGGATTAAGCCATGAGTTAGAAAATGAAAATAACCAAGATTAAATCATGAGTCAACAAATGAAAATGACGAGGATTAAACATGATTTAGAGAATATAAATGACCCAAATTAAACCTCGAGTCAAAAAATAAAAATGATCGGGATTAAATCGTGAGTCAAAAAATGAAAAATGATCGGAGTTAAACCACAAATTAGAAAAATAAAAATGACATAAATTAAACAACAAGTCAAAAAATGAAAACGATTGGGATAAAACCATGAGCCAAAAAATGAAAAAGACTGAGATTAAACCACTAGTTATAAAAAAAAGTACTGGGATTGAACCAGGAGTTAGAAAATGAAAACTAACAAGATTAAACCATGAGTTAGAAAATGAAAATCAATCGTGATTAAACCATGAGTCAGAAAATGAAAATGACTAGGATTAAATGATGAGTCAAAAAATAAAAATGATCTAGATTAAACCAATAGTTAAAAAATCAAAACGATTGGGATTAAAGCACCAGTCAGAAAAAGAAAACAATCGAGATTAAACCACGAGTCAAAAAATGAAAATGACAAGAATTAAACCATGAGTTAGAAAATAAAAACCACTGGAATTAAATCTTGAGTTAGAAAGTGAAAATGATCGAGATTAAACCACTAGTAAAAAAAAAAAGAAATGACCGAGATTAAATCACAAGTAAGAAAATGAAAACGAGTGAGATTATACCACTAGTTAGAAAAAGAAAAATAAGCAGGATTAAACCATGAATCAAAAAAATGAAAACAAACAAGATTAAACCATGAGTCAGAAAATCAGAACGACCAAAATTAAATCAGGAGTTAAGAAATTAAAATGACTGAGATTAAATCATGAGTCAAAAAATGAAAAATGATCGGGATTAAACCATGAGTCAAAAAATGAAAATGACTGGGATTAAAACGCGAGTTAGAAAATGAAAATGACTGGGATTAAACCACTAGTTAGAAAATGAAAAAAACTAAGATTAAACCACCAGTCAAAAAATAAAAATGATAAGGATTAAACCACTAGTCAAAAAAATGACCAGGATTAAATCACATGTCAAAAAATGAAAAATAACCGGTATTAAATCATGAGTCAAAAATGAAAAATGATCGAAATTAATCCATGATTCAAAAAATGAAAATGATTGATATTAAACCATGGTTAGAAAATGAAAATGATCAGGATTAAACCATGAGTTAGGAAAAGAAAAATGATCAAGATTAAACCATGAGTGAGAAAATCAAAATGATTGGGATTAAACTCCAAGTCAGAAAATGAAAACAACCGAAATTAAATCATGAATCAGATAAAAGAAAATGATCAAGATTAAATCATGAGTCAAAAAATGAAAACTTTTGAGAATAAACCATGAATCAAAAAATAAAAATAACCAAAATTAAACTATAAGTCAGAAAATGGAAATGATTGAGATTAAACCATGAGTTAGAAAATGAATATGACCAAGTTCAAATCATGAGTCAAGAATTGAAAACGACCATGACTAAATCATGAGAGAAAAAAATGAAAAATGACCTGGATTAAACTACGAGTCAGAAATGAAAATGACCAGATTAAACCTCTAGCCAAAAAATGAAAATGACCCAAATTAAACCATGAGTCAAAAAATTAAAATGATTGAGATTAAATCACAAATCAAAAAATAAAAAATGGTCGAGGTTAAATGATCAGTCAGAAAAGAAAAATGACTGGGATTAAACCACAAGTTAGAAAATGAGAATGACTTAGATTAAATGACAAGTCAAAAAGTGAAAATGATTGGCATTAAACTACGAGTAAAAAAAAGTACTGGGATTAAACCATGAGTGAAAAAGTGAAAATGATCGAGATTAAACCACAAGTTAAAAAATGAAAACGATCGAGATAAATCACAAATTAAAAAATAAAAAACAACTACGATTTAGAAAATGAAAACGATCAGGATTAAACCACGAGTCAAAAAATGAAAACGACTAGGATTAAACTACGAGTCAGAAAAAAAATGATCGAGATTAAACCATAAGTGAGAATATCAAAACGATCGAGATTAAACTGCAAGTCAAAAAATGAAAACAACCAAAATTAAATCATGAATCAGATAAAAGAAAATGATTGGGATTAAAGTATGGGTCAAAAAATGAAAACTACCAAGACTAAACCACGAGTCAAAAAATGAAAATGACTAAAATTAAACCACGAGTCAGAAAATAAAATCGACTGGGATTAAACCATGAGTCAAAAAATGAATATGATCGGGTTTAAATCACGAGTCAAGAAATGAAAATGACCAGGATTAAATCACAAGTCAAAAAATAAAAAATGACTAAGATTAAACCATGAGTTAGAAAATGAAAACGATTAAGATTAAACCACAAGCTAGAAAAAAAATGACCCAAATTAAACCATAAGTCAAAAAATAAAAATGATTGAGATTAAACAACGAGTTAGAAAATAAAAAAATACTGAGGTTAAACCACCAGTCAAAAAGAAAAATAGCCGAGACTAAACCACGGGTTAAAAAATAAAAATGATTGGGATTAAACTACTAGTAAAAAAAAAGTTTTGTGATTAAACCACGAGTGAAAAAATGAAAACGATCAGGATTAAACTATAAGTCAAAAAATGAAAATGACCAAGATTAAATCACATGTCAGAAAATCAAAATGATCGAGATTAAATCACGAGTCAAAAAATGAAAACAATCGAGATTAAACCGTTAGTCAAAAAATGAAAAATGACCAGGATTAAACCATGAGTCAAAAAATAAAAATGATTGAGATTAAACCGTGAGTCAGAAAATGAAAATGACATAGATTAAACCACGAGTCAAAAAATGAAAATAACTTGAAGTAAACGATGAGTCAAAAAATAAAAATGATCCGAATTAAACCATGAGTTAGAAAATGAAAACAACCAGGATTAAATCGCCAGTCAGAAAAAGAAAAATGATCAGGATTAAACCAAGAGTTAAAAATTCAAAACTACTAGGATTAGATGATGAGTTAGAAAATGAAAATGACCTTGATTAAACCACGACTTAAAAAATGAAAACAACTCATATTAAACCACTAGTCAAAAAATTAAAATAACTACAATTAAACCACTACATAGAAAAAGAAAAATGACCGAGATTAAACCACAAGTCAGAAATGAAAACAATTAAGAATAAACTACGAGTCAAAAAATGAAAACTATCGAAATTAAATCACGAGTCAAAAAATGAAAATGAAAGAGATTAAATTATGGTCAAAAAATGAAAACGACTAAGATTAAATCATAAGTTAGAGAATGAAAATGACAAAATTAAACCATGAGTCAAAAAATGAAAACAACTAGGATTAAACCACAAGTTAAAAATGAAAACAACTGTAATTAAATCATAAGTCAAAATATGAAAATGACCAGGATTAAACCATGAGTCAGAAAAAGAAAATGACTGGAATTATATCATAAGTCAAAAATAAAAATGACCAGGGTTAAACCACAAGTCAAAAATCAAAACGACCGAGATTAAACTGTGAGTTAAAAAATAAGTATGATTGGGTTTAAATCACAAGTCAAGAAATAAAAATGACCAAAATTAAGTCACGAGCCAAAAAATGAAAAATGACCAGAATTAAATCATGAAGCAGAAAATGAAAATCATTGAAATTAAACCATGAGTCAAAAAAAATAAAAACTACCTAAATTAAATCACGAGTTAAAAAATGAAAATGATCGAGATTAAACCTTGAGTTAGAAAATGAAAGCGATCGGGATTAAACTAGGAGTTAAAAATTGAAATGATCGATATTAACCACCAGTCAGAAAATGAAAATGATTACAATCGAAATTAAATTTTGAGTCAAAAAATGAAAATAACCAGAACTAAATCACAATTCAGAAAATGAAAATGACCAAGATTAAACTATGAGTCAAAAAATAAAAAAGATCGAGATTAAACCACCAATCAGAAAATGAAAATGATTAGGATTAAACCATTAGTTAGAAAAACAAAAACAATCGGGATTAAACCATAAGCTAGAAAATGAAAACGACCAGGATTAAACCATAAGTTAGGAAATGAAAATGACTCGGATTATACTATGAGTTAGAAAATGAAAATGACTAGGATTAAACCATGAAACAAACAATGAATACAACCGGGTTTAATTCATAAGTTAAGAAATGAAAATGCTTGAGATTAAATCATAAGTCAAAAAATAAAAAACAACATGGATTAAGCCACGAGTTAGAAAATGAAAACGACTAGGATTAAACCACAAGTCAAAAAATGAAAATGACCTGGATTAAACCACGTGTCAAAAAATGAAAACGACCTAGATTAAACCATGAGTCAAAAAAATGAAAATGATCGAGATTAAATCGAGAGTCAAAAAATCAAAACGAGTAGGATTAAACCACCTATCAAAAAAGAAAAAGGGTCAGGATTAAATCATGAGTCAAAAAATAAAAACAAATGGGATTAAACCATGAGTCAGAAAATAAAAATGACCTAGATTAAACCACGAGTTAGAAAAGAAAAAAGATCAAAATGAAACCATGAGTCAGAAAAAAAATCGAGATTAAACCATGGGTGAGAAAATCAAAATGACCGGGATTAAATAGTGAGTTAGAAAATGAAAACAATCAGAATTAAATCATGAATCAAATGAAAGAAAATTATTGGGATTAAATTACGAGTTAGAAAATGAAAATGACCAAGACTAAACCATGAGTTAGAAAATAAAAATGATCAGAATTAAATCATGAGTCAAAAAGTAAAAATAACTGAGATTAAACCATGAGTTAAAAAATGAATACGACTGAGTTTAAATCATGAGTTAAGAAATAAAAATGATCAGGATTAAATCACAAGTTAGAAAATGAAAAATAACTAGGCTTAAACCATAAGTCAAAAAATGAAAATGATCGGGATTAAACCTCTAGCCAAAAAATGAAAATGACCCAGATTAAACCATAAGTCAGAAAATTAAAATGATCAGGATTAAATCACGAGTCAGAAAATGAAAAATGACTAAGGTTAAACCACTAGTCAAAAAAAGAAAAATGATCGAGATTAAATCATGAGTCAAAAAATGAAAATGATCGAGATTAAACTATGAGTCAAAAAATGAGAATTCCCCGAATTAAACTATGAGTCAAAAAATGAAAATGATCGAAATTAAACTACAAATAAAAAAAAGTACTAGGACTAAACCACGAGTGAAAAAATGAAAATGATCGGGATTAAATAATGAGTTAAAAAATGAAAATAACCAAGATTAAATTATGAGTCAAAAAATCCAAACGAACGGGATTAAACCATGAGTTAGAAAATAAAAATGACAAAGATTAAACTATGAGTCAAAAATGAAAAATGATCAAAATTAAACCATGAGTCAGAAAATAAAAATGACCAAGATTAAACCGTGAGTCAAAAAATGAAAACGACTAGCATTAAATTATGAATTAGAAAATGAAAATGATCAAGATTAAACCTCGAGTCAAAAAATAAAAAAATAATCAGGATTAAACCATGAGTTAGAAAATGAAAACAACTGGTATTAAACCATGAGTCAAAAAATAAAAATGACATAGATTAATCGAAGAGTCAGAAAATGAAAATGACATGGATTAAACCAGTCTGAAAATGAAAATGACTCGAATTAAACCATGAGTCAAAAAATGAAAATGATCGAGATTAAACCACCAGTAAAAAAAAAAATGATCGGGATTAAACCAAGTGTCAAAAAATGAAAACGATCGGGATTAGACCATGAGTTAGAAAATGAAAATGACCTCGATTAAATCATGAGTCAAAAAATGAAAATGACTCGGATTAAACCATGAGTCAAAAAATAAAAATAACCAGGATTAAACTACTAATCAGGAAAGAAAAAATGATCAGGATTAAGCCATAAGTTAGAAAATGAAAATGATCAAGAATAAACCATGAGTCAAAAAATGAAAACGATCAAAATTAAATCATGAGTCAAATAATAAAAATAACCAAGATCAAACCATATCTAAAAAATGAAAACAACCAAAACTTAATCATGAGTCAAAAAATGAAAACGATAGGGGTTAAATCATGAGTTAAAAAATGAAAACAATTAGGATTAAATCATGAGTTAGAGAATGAAAACAATGAGAATTAAATCATGAGTTAAAAAATGAAAATGACTGAGATTAAACCATGAGTCAAAAATGAAAATGATCATAATTAAATCACGAGTCAAAAAATGAAAATGATCGGGATTAAACCACGAGTCAAAAAATGAAAATGATTGGGATTGACACTAGAATGTTTGCACATCATACAACTTAGGCTGAGATTAAGGCAGACTTATCCAAAAATAAAATGGGCCTATCTTTGGTCCAAATCCACTAAATAAATGCAAAAGTACGATGAACTGAAATAAGGAGATTGTGTTCACACTAGCTAGAAAAGAAGAGCATGAAGGTAGATGGGATTGTGGTCAAATTCATTATCATGTAATTTGATTAGTAAATAGTAAAAGATTGCATTCACATTATAGATTATTGTGTTTACATGCAAATCCCTTAATTTTAGGAATGATTCTAGCAATTCAATTTGGAAATTCCCATGCCAAAAGGGATGTTCCTAGCCTATTTATTTATTGTTATTCTTTGGTAGAAGGCAGAATAGAGTTTTCCTTTAAGCAATCTTTTAGATTGTTCTGCAAATTCTGTATCTCTTAGGTGGATTTCCTAGAGTAGTGAACTTCTATTATTCTGTATCCATCATTAGATTTCTTAAGGTGGTGTTTCTATATCCCTTAGTGTCTAGTCTTGGTGGTGAACTTTTATCTGTTTTAATCTAATAATCATATTCTGTCATTATTCAAATTCTTATGAGTTATCTTCTTTATGGGTTTTTTTATTTTTAGATACTTTTCAACATCTCAACCATCAATTCCTGATATCAAATTGGTGTTAAAGCTATGGCAAGTCATTAATGTCAAGCACCAACAGAAAATGTTGAAGCCAACATTGATGTTGCAGCAATTACAAACATTGATCCTAGGGATGTCCTCATCGAAGAGATGTGGCAATAGATTTTTCAACTATAACAACAGTTGCATATACAAGAAGAGAGAGATGAGATAAAGAGACAAGGAAAAAGGAATGAAAAAGATAAAGAAGAGGCCAATCCGTACCATAGAAACAATATTGATTTTGATGATAGCACCTTACCTTACCCATAACAAGTTAGAGATTATCTATGCAGAAAGCAAGTTCAACATAGCATATTCAATCCAAAGATAGAGATTCCTAAGTTCGAAAGAAAGATACAACTTAAAGAGTTCTTAGATTGGCTACACATAGTGGAGTGCATCTTTAAATACCATGATGCCCCTAAACATTGCAAGCTGAAGCTAATGCCAGCAAACTTAGAAAGCATGCATCCTTTTGATGGGAAAATCTAAAAAAGCAAAAAGAAAGAGAAGGTAGAAAAAAAATTGCAACTTGGGAAAAGATGAAAAGAAAGTTAAAGAGAAAGTATCTCCCAAATAACTTTTGGCTAGATGTCTTCTTTAGGCTCCATAACTTGAAGCAAAGATCTATTAGTGGAGGAGTATACAACTAAGTTTGACCATCTCATGTTAAAATATGAATTGGTGGAATAGAAAGAGCAAACAATTGCCTGGTATCTTGAAAGACTGAAGATTAAGATAGCTAATATGGTGTAGCTACAACCCTATTAGACTTTTAATGATATATGCAAGCTTGCCCTTAAGGTGGAGAGATAATAAAAAGAGGCCTATGGTAGCAACTTGAGATTTGGGTCTAAATAAGGTTATATCAATAAATATGGCTCATCCAAAACTATTGTTCCTTCTAAGCCCATTCCAAAGTAACCCCAAAAGAAAGATAAAACTTTAACAAGCAAGCTTCAGTCTAATGTTCAAACTAAAAGGTGTTTTAAATGTTAAAGGCTTGGACACATTGCTTTAGAATGCCTAAATAGGAAAATTGTGACTCTAGTAGAGGAAGACTTGAAGGAAAATAAAGAGGTTAAAGAAGATCAAAACCTTGAAGAGGAGGAAGAGGTAACCTATGGTGATTATGAAACATCCTTAGTCATACAATGTAGCTTAAGTACCATACTTGCTAAGAAAGAAGATTGGCTGCATAAAAACATATTCCATACTTGGTGTACTGCCTATAGGAAGGTATGTGATGTTATAATTGACAGTAAAAGTTTTGAAAATGTTATTTCTACCTTTGTATTGTAGAAATTAGAACTCAAACATATGGATCACCCCTAACCATATAAGCTATCTTGGCTGTAGAAAAAGAACGAAATCAAGGTTAGCAAGAGGTGTTTGGTTCCTTTTTCCATAAGAAAGTAATACAATGATGAAGTGTGGTGTGATGTAGCTTTGATGGATGCTTGCCATTTACTACTCGAAAAACCTTGGCATTATGACAAGAGGGTTATTTATGATGGTTACCACAACACTTAAACATTTGTGAAGTATGGATGCAAAATCATCCTAGGCCCTACCAAGCCTATGGTGATGTCAAAACCAACCAAAAGGGAAGGAAATAGCTTGTTTACCAAGGCTAATTACAGAAAAAAAATTAAGATGGGTGGTACTATGTATGCACTGGTATTGATTAAGAAGAATAAAGATAGTGAAGAGCCTCGTGCAATGATACAACCATTATTGGTAGAATTTCAAGATGTTGTTCAATAAGAGTTACCAACTAGTCTACCACCAATGAGAGATATTTAACATTGTATAGACCTTATCCCAAGAGCTATTCTACCTAACAAGGTAACCTATAGGATGAGTCTAAAAGAGTATGTGAAGTTGCAATGCCAAGTTGATGAATTGATGAAAAAAGGAATGGTGCATGAAAGCATGAGCCCTTGTACAATCCCAGCCCTTTTGGTGCCTACGAAGGATGGATCATGGCACATGTGTGTAGATAGTAGAGTAGTTAACAAAATCATAGTTGATTATCACTTTTCTATTTTGTGCTTAAATGACTTGCTGGACCAATTATATGAAGCAACTATTTTCTCCAAGATAGACTTACGTAGTGGTTATCATCAAATCAGAATGAGGCTTAGAGATGAATGGAAAATAACCTTCAAAACAAAGAATGGACTCTATGAATGGATGATAATGCCTTTTGGTTTATCCAATGCTCATAGTACTTTCATGAGATTTTTGAATCATATCTTTAACCTTGTTTTAGCAGATATGTAGTAGTTTTATTTTGATGATATTCTGGTGCACAACAAAGATGAAGGCCAACACTTGAATCATCTAGGGTTTGTGGTGTCAAAAGAAGGAATAAAGATGGATCTTAGCAAGGTTGAAGCAATTTTAAATTGTCCAACACTAGTATCTTTGCATGATATCTGAAGCTTCCATGGCCTTGCATCTTTTTATTGGCTCTTCATTAGGAGTTTTAGCTCCATTATTGCTCTCATCATTGAATGTTTAAAGAATGAAGTTTTTAAGTAGACCAAAGAAGCCCAACATAGCTTTGAGCTCATCAAGACTAAGATCACTAAAGCTCTCATCTTATCCTTACCAGATTTTGATCAAGTGTTAAAGGTGGAATGTGATACATCCAATTTTAGAATAGGTGTTATTTTAAGTCAAGGAGGAAAGCCTATAGCATTTTTCAGTGAGAAGCTCAATAAAGCCAAGAGGAAGTATTCAACCTATGATAAAGAGTTTTATGCCATCTATAGAGCGTTATTCCATTGGAGTTAGTATCTCTTTCCTAAGCCATTTGTCCTATATTCGACCATGAGGCCTTGAAGTTTATCAATAGCCAGCATAAGCTCAACCAAAGGCATGCAACTTAGGTGGAATTCCTTCAAGCCTACAAGTTCACTATTAAACACAAATCGAGAACTTAGAATGTGGTGGTAGACGCTTTGAGTTGAAAGCACTCTTTATCAGGGACTATGGCTATTAAAGTTATTGGATTTGATGTGATCAAAGGGCTCTATGATATAGATCCTTACTTTGGCTAAATTTGGAAAGAATGAAAGCAAGGACCATATAACTAGTTTTTGTTGCATGATGGATATCTCTTCAAGGCTAATAGCCTTTGCATTCCCTCATGTTCCTTGAGATAGGCCTTAATCAATGAGGCTCATGATGGTGCACTAGGTGGACACTTTGGAGGGACAAGACACTTGCTTTTTTACAAGATAGATTTTATTAGGTAAAAATGGAAAGGGATGTGATGAAACACCTTGAATGATGTAGAATGTACCATATAGCCAAGAGTCATGGTCAAAACATTGGATTGTATACTCCACTACCCGTGCCTAATGCTCTTTGAAAGGATGTTGGTTTGGACTTTGTGGTTAGACTGGCTAGAACTCAGAGGAACAAAAACTCCATCATGGTGGTTATGGATCATTTTTCCAAGATGGCCCATTTTATTCCTTGTACCAAAACTATGGATGCTTTCTATGTTTTTTATCTGTATTTTAGGGAAATTATAAGGCTACATGGAGTTCCTAGATCTATGGTGTCTGATCGAGATTCCAAGTTTCTTAGTCATTTTTGGTGCACCCTTTAGAGGAAGCTTAGCACTAATCTCAAATATAGTTCTTCCCATCATCCTCAAACAAATGGTCAAATAGAAGTAACCAACCCCAACTTAGGTAACCTTCTAAGAAGGTATGAAGGAAAGAATATCAAGAAATGAGATCTTATTTTACCTCAAGCAGAGTTTGCCTACAACCACTCACCAAGCCAAACTACTGGTTGTAACCTTTTTTAGGTTGTGTATGGTAAAAATCCAATCAACCCTCAAGATTTAGTTCTTTTCTCTACTAATCAACAATTTAGTAGAGATGCAAAAAAAATGGTTAAGGGTATCAAACGATTGCATGAACAAGTGAGAGCTAAGATTTTGTAGCAAAATGAGAAATATAAAAAGGTAGCAAACAAGCATCGAAAACATGTTGAGTTCAAAGAAGGTGATTTGGTATGGATTAACTTACGAAAAGAGAAATTTCCACCAGGGAAGTTTGGGAAATTACAACCTAAGGTAGATGGATCATTTAGAGTTCTCCAGCGTATTAGGGAGAATGCCTACAAGATAGAGTTTCCCAACACTTATGGAGTATCTTCACCTTCAAAGTTGCTGATTTGTTACCCTACCATGGTGAAAATATTAGTTCAGACTTTAGGACAAGTTTTTTCTAACCAGAAGAGATTGACACCTAAGTGTCTACACATCATACAACTTAGGTGAGATTAAGGTAGACTTACTGAAAAATAAGATAGGCTTATCCTTGGTCTAAATCCACTAAATAAATGCAAAGGTTAGGTGGGCTGGAATAAAGAGATTGTGTTCACACTAGCTGGAAAAAAGAGCATAAAGGTAGATGGGACTGTGGTCAGATTCATTATCATGTAATTTGCAAGAGTAAATGGGCGAAGATTATGTTCACATTACAAATTATTGTGTTCACATGCAAATCTCTTAATTTTAGGCATGATTCTAGCAATTCAATATGGAAATTCCTATGCTATGAGGGATGTTCCTAGTCTATTTATTTGTTATTATTCTTTGGTAGAAGGTGGAATAGAGTTTTCTTTACCTTTAAGCAATCCATTAGATTTTTTTGTAAGTTTGGTATCTCTTAGGTGGATTTCCTAGAGTAGTGAACTTCTATTGTTTGGTATCCTTGATTAAATTTCTTAGGGTGGTATTCTGTATCCCTTAGTGTATAGTCTTGGTAGTGAACTTTTATCTATTTTAATCCAATAATCATATTCTGCCATTATTCAAATTCTTGTGAGTTATCTTCTTTGTGAGTTTCTCTATTTGCAAATACTTTTCAACATCTCAACCATCAATTTTCAGCATCAAGAATTATACCACTAGTCAAAAAATGAAAACGACTAGGATTAAACTATGAGTTAAAAGATGAAAATGACCAAGATTAAATCATAAGTCAAAAAATAAATATGATCAGGTTTAAATCACAAATCAAGAAACAAAAACGACTAGAATCACAAGCCAAAAAATGAAAAATGACTGGGATTAAACCACGGTCAGAAAATGAAAACGATCGAGATTAGACCATAAGTCAAAAAATGAAAATGACCTTAATTAAATCACGAGTCAACAAATGAAAATGATCGAGATTTAACCATGAGTCAGAAAATGAAAACAATTAGGATTAAACTAAGAGTTGAAAAATAAAAATGACCGAGATTAAACCACTAATAAAAAAAACGATCAGGATTAAACCATGAGTCAAAAAATGAAAATGACCAAAATTAAATGACAAGTCAGAAAATTAAAATGATCGAAATTAAATCACGAGTCAAAAAATGAAAACGACGAGGATTAAACCACAAGTTAGAAATGAAAAGGAGTAGGATTAAACTACCAGTAAGAAAATAAAAATGACTGAGATTAAACCACCAATCAAAAAAAGAAAAATGACTGCGATTAAACCATGAGTCAAGAAATAAAAATGACTCAAATTAAACCATAAGTCAAAAAATGAAAATGATCAGGATTAAACCATGAGACAAAAAAAGAATACGATTAGGTTTAAATCATGAGTCAAGAAATGAAAACAACCAAGATTAAATCATGAGCCAAAAATGAAAAACGACAGAGATTAAACCATGAGTCAAAAAATGAAAATGATTGGGATTAAACTACGAGTCAAAAAATGAAAATGACATGGATTAAACCACATGTCAAAAAATGAAAATGACCCGGATTAAACTACCCGTCAGAAAAAAAAAAAGATGACTAAGACAAAATCATAAGTCAGAAAATGAAAATGACTGGAATTAAACCATGAGTTAGAAAATGAAAATGACTTGAATTAAATCACGAGTTAAAAAATGAAAACAATCGAGATTAAACCACGAGTTAGAAAATAAAAATGATAGGGATTAAACCATCAATTAGAAAAAGAAAAATGACCGAGATTAAACCATGAGTCAGAAAATGAAAATGACTAAGATAAACCACCAGTTAGGAAATGAAAACGATCCGGATTAAACTACGAGTTAGAAAATGAAAATGAACAAGACTAAACCATGACTCAAAAAATGAAAATGACCGAGATTAAATCATCAGTTAGAAAAAGAAAAATAATCAAGATTAAACTATGAGTCAAAAAATGAAAATGACCAAGATTAAACCACCAGTCAAGAAATGAAAACGACCTAGATTAAACTGCAAGTTAGAAAATGAAAATGAATGAGATTAAACCATAAGTCAGAAAATCAAAACGATCGAAATTAAATCACAAGTCAAGAAATTAAAATGATCGATATTAAATCATGAGTAAAAAAATGAAAAAGGACAGGGACTAAACCACAAGTCCGAAAATGAAAATGATCGGGATTAAACTACTACTCAAAAAATGAAAATGACCCAAATTAAACCAAGAGTCAAAAAATGAAAATGACAAGAATAACCACCCATCAGAAAAAGAAAAATGATCGAGATTAAACCATGAGTAAGAAAATGAAAAACTACTAGGATTAAATCATGTGTCAGAATACGAAAATGACAGGGATTTGAAAATTGCTGAGATTAATCTAGGAGTTAGAAAATAAAAATGATCGAGATTAAACCACTAGTCAAAAAAAGAAAAACGACCAAGATTAAACCATGAGTCAGAAAATGAAAATGACCTGAATTAAATCACGAGTTAGAAAATGAAAATGACCAAAATTAAACCATGAGTTAGAAAATGAAAATAACCAAGATTAATCTATGAGCTAGAAAAAGAAAAATGATCGAGATTAAACCACGAGTCAAAAAATGAAAATGACTAAGATTAAATCACTAGTTAGGAAATGAAAACGACCCAGATTAAACCACAAATCAAAAAATGAAAATGACCAAGATTAAACAATGAGTCAGAGAAAGAAAAATGATTGGGATTAAACCATAAGTGAGAAAATAAAAATGATCAGGATTAAATCACATGTCAAAAAATGAAAACAACAGGGATTTGAACCATGGGTCAAAAAAAGAAAATGACCAGGATTAAACACGAGTCATAAAATGAAAACTGACCAGAATTAAACCACCTGTCAGAAAATCAAAATGACTTGGATTAAATTGTGAGTCAAAAAGTGAAAATGACCAAAATTAAATCACAAGTCAAAGAAAAGAAAACGACTAGGATTAAATCACAGTCTAAAAATAAAAACGACCGAGATTAAACCTTGAGTCAAAAAATGAAAATGATCGAAATTAAATCACAAGTCAAAAAATGAAAATGACATTGATTAAATCACGAGTTAGAAAATGAAAATGACTAGAATTAAATCACAAGATAGAGAATGAAAACAATGGGAATTAAACCACAAGTCAAAAAATGTCAAAGACTGGGATTAAGCAATGAGCCAAAAAATGAAAATGACCAAAATTAAATCACGAGTCAGAAAATGAAAATGACCAGTGGTTTAAACGACCATCGTTAAACCACGAGTCAGAAAATAAATATGACTGGGTTTAAATTATGAGTCAAGAAAGGAAAACGATCGAGATTAAATCACGAGTCAAAAAATGAAAAACGACCAAGATTAAACCATGAGTCAGAAAATAAAAATGATCGATATTAAACCACAAGTCAAAAAATGAAAATGATAGAATTAAAAAACATGTCAAAAAATGAAAATGACCTAGATTAAAACGCCAGCCAAAAAAATAAAATAATTCGAGATTAAACCATGAGTAGAAAATGATAATGACAAGAATTAAATGACGAGTCAAAAAATGAAAATGAACGGGATTAAATCACGAGTTAAAAAATGAAAATGACTGGGATTAAACCACTAATTAGAAAAAAAAGATCGAGATTAATCCATGAGTTAGAAAATAAAAATAATCCGGTTAAACCACAGTCAGAAAATGAAAATGATCAGGATTAAACCACCAGTTAGAAATGAGAATGACCGGGATTAAATGACAAGTTAGAAAATAAAAATGATCGGGATTAAACTGTCAATCAAAAAATAAAAAACAATCTGGGTTAAACCTTGAGTCAAAAAATGAAAATGATTAGGATTAAATCATGAGTTAGAAAATGAAAACTACCGAGATTAAACCGGAAGTCAAAAAATGAAAATGACCGAGATTAAACCACGAGTCAGAAAATAAAAATGACTGAGATTAAACCACCAGTCAGAAAAAGAAAAACCATCGAGATTAAATCATGAGTCAGAAAATGAAAACAACCAAAATTAAACAATGAGTTAGAAAATGAAAACGACTAGGATTAAACCACCTGTCAAAAAATGAAAATGACCGGGATTAAACCACCAATCAAAAAATGAAAATGTTTGGGATTAAACCACCAGTCAAAAAATAAAAACGATTAGGATTAAACAACCAGTCAAAAATTGAAAAACAATCGAATTAAACCACAAATCAAAAAATCAAAACGACCAAAGGTAAATCACATGTTAGAGAAAAGAAAACAACTAGGATTAAATCATGGGTCAAAAAATAAAAACGATCGGGATTAAACCACTAATTAAAAAATGAAAATGACCAAAATTAAATCATGAGCCAGAAAATGAAAATGACAGGGATTAAATCACAAGTCAAAAAATGAAAACGATCGAAATAAAATCACGTGTCAGAGAATGAAAATGACAAGAATTAAAGCATGAGTCAAAAAATGAAAACAACTGATATTAAACCCTGAGTCAAAAAATCAAAATGACTAGGATTAAATTGCGAGTCAAAAAATGAAAAATGATCGAGATTAACATGTGAGTCAAAAAATGAAAACATTCAGGATTAAACCACTAGTCAAAAAATAAAAATGATGGGATTAAACCATGAGTCAAAAAATGAAAAACGATCAAAATTAAACCACGAATAAGAAAATCAAAATAACCAAAATTAAATCACATGTAAGAGAAAAGAAAATAACTAGGATTAAATCACGGGTTAGAAATGAAAACGACTAGGATTAAACCACTAGTCAAAAAATGATTGAGATTAAATCATGAGACAAAAAATAAAAAATGATCGAAATTAAATCTTGAGTCAGAAAATGACAATGACTAAGATTAAACCACTAGTCAAAAAATGAAAATGGCCCAGATTAAACCATGAGTCAAAAAATGAAAATGACCAACATTAAATCACGAGTTAGAAAATTAAAAACAACTGAGGTTAAACCTTTAGTCAGAAAAAGAAAGACAACCGAGATTAACGTACGAGTCAAAAAATGACAATGACTAGGATTAAACCATGAGCCAAGAAATGAAAATGACTAGGATTAGATCATAAGCTAGAAAATGAAAACTGATCGGGATTAAATCACGAGTTAGAAAGTAAAAATGATCGGGATTAAATCATGAGTTAAGAAATGAAAATGACAGGGATTAAATCACCAGCCAGAAAATGAAAAATAACCTGGATTAAACTATGAATTATAAAATGAAAATGATCAAGATTAAACCACTAGTCAAAAAATGAAAACAACCAGAATTAAATCATGAGTAAGAAAATGAAAACAACCATGATTTAACCATGTCTCAGAAAATGAAAATGACTGGAATTAAATCACGAGTCAAAAAATGAAAATGACCAGGATTAAATCACGAGTTAAAGAATGAAAACAACAATAATTAAATGATAAGTCAGAAATTGAAAATGCCCGAATTAAACCATGAATCAAAAAATAAAAACAACCAGAATTAAACCACTAGTCAAAAAATGAAATTAACTGGATTAAGCCATGAGTTAAAAAATGAAAACAATCAGGATTAAACTATAAGTAAAAAAAAAAGGACCAGAATTAAACCATGAGCCAAAAAATGAAAATAATCGGGATTAAACCACGAGTTAAAAAATTAAAACAACTGGGATTAAACTGTAAGTCAGAAAATGAAAAACAACCAAAATTAAATCATGAGTCAAAAAATGAAAACGATGGGATTAAACTATGAGTTAGAAAATGAAAATGACTGGCACTATATCACAAGCTAGAAAATGAAAACGACTAGGATTAAACCCCGAGTTAGAAAATAAAAAATGATCATGATTAAACCATTAGTCAGAAAATGAAAATGATCGAGATTAAACCGCGAGTGAGAAAATGAAAATAACCTAGATTAAACCACAGTTAGAAAATGAAAATGACTTGAATTAAATCACGAGTCAGAAAATAAAAACTACTAGGATTAAACCACTAATGATAAAAAGAAAAATGATCGGGATTAAACCACAAGTCAAAAAATGAAAATGATCGAGATTAAACTATGAGTCAAAAAATGAAAATGACCCTGATTAAATCACACGTCAGAAAATAAAAATGACTCGGATTAAACCATGAGTCAAAAAATGAAAACTGCCGAGATTAAACCACCAATAGGAAAAAAAAAAGATAGAGATTAAACAATGAGTCAGAAAATGAAAACAACCAGGATTAAACCATGTCTCAGAAAATGAAAATGACCAAAATTAAATCACGAGTCAAAAAATGAAAAGGACAAGGATCAAATCATGAGTCAAAAAATGAAATCGATCGGTATTAAATCATGAGTCAAAGAATGAAAATAACGGGAATCAAACCATGAGTCAGAAGATGAATACGGCCAAGATTAAACCATAAGTCAAAAAATAAAAATGACCTAAATTAAATTACAAGTTAGAAAATGAAAATGACTAGGATTCAACCATGAGTCAGAAAATCAAAATGATCGGGATTATACCATAAGTTAAAAAATAAAAACGACTAGGATTAAACCATGAGTCAGAAAATAAAAATGACCTAGATTAAACCACGAGTTAGAAAATAAATTTGATTGAGTTTAAATCATGAGTCAAGAAATGAAAACAACCATGATTAAATCATGAGCCACAAAATGAAAAACGATTAGGATTAAACCATGAGTCAGAAAATGAAAGCAACCAAAATTAAACCACAAGTTAAAAAATAAAAATGATCTGGATTAAACCATGAGTCAAAAAATGAAAACGATCGAGATTAAACCTTGAGTCTGAAAATGAAAATGACTAGGATTAAACCATCTACTAGAAAAAGAAAAATGATCGAGATTAAACCATGAGTCAAAAAATGAAAACAACTAGAATTAAATGACGAGTCAGAAAATGAAAATCATCGAAATTAAATCAAAAGTCAGAAAATGAAAACAACTGGATTAAACCATGAGTCAAAAAACAAAAATGATCGGGATTAAACCACCAGTTAGGAAAACAAAAATGACCAGGATTAAACCATGAGTTAGAAAATGAAAATGACCAAGACTAAACCATAAGTCAAGAAATAAAAACGACACGGATTAAACCATGAGTCATAAAGTGAAAACAACCTAGATTAAACCACAAGTTAGAAAATGAAAATGACTAGGATTAAACCACAAGTTAGAAAATAAAAATGACTAGGATTAAACCATGAGTCAGAAAATGAAAATAATCGGGATTAAACTACAAGTCAAAAAATGAGTACGACCAGGTTTAAATCATGAGTCAAGAAATTAAAAGATCGAGATTAAACCAAGAGTCAAAAAATCAAAATGATCAAGATTAAACCACCAGTCAAAAAAAGAAAAATGACTAAGACTAAAGAACTAGTCAGAAAATGAAAATGACTGGGATAAAACCTCAAGTTATGAAATGAAAAGCAACTCAAATTAAACCACGAGTCAAAAAAATAAAAATGATCTAGATTAAACCATGAGTTAGAAAATAAAAATGACTAGGATTAAACATAAGTCAAAAAATAAAAATGATCAGAATTAAACCACTAGTAAAAAAAAAAACAATTGGGATTAAACCATAAGTCAGAAAATGAAAATGACCAAAATTAAATCATGAGTCAAAAAGAAAATGATCGAGATTAAATCATCCGTTAGAAAATGAAAAATGACCAAGATTAAACTAAATTATGCAACCATGGAGAATTTGCTAACTAAAAAGAAAGTCGATCATATATCAAAAATTTTGATACTGATTCACCCATCTTTCTTCTTAATGTCTTTAAAAATGAATCATTTACTTTTGGTTGCCTTGAACTCTTACTTCTAACTAATTCAGGTATAGCTCCTCTTAACGAAAATTTAGACTCATTTGGATTTGATTTCCTTATTCTTTCTTCAAAATATTCAGCAACTGAGCCATAAGAGCTTCGTCCCTCTTCATATATGTTACTCCAACCACTAGTTCTTTGTCTGAGTTCTTGTCTTCTGTGCCACTCATGTTATGATTGGATACTATCTCACACGACTTGTCTAGTAGCGATGTCTTCATCAATAAATCTTTCATAATCATCTTCCCTCTTAACTATGATAAAAATTCATTTTTTCTCCTTTTGTTGTCAGTTTTTTTTTATTTGCTATCTTGAAGGAGTTTCATTATATTTTCTCTTACTATACCTATTAATAATATAGTTAAAAAAAGAGAAAATTAGTTGCACATGCTTATGTAATTTTATAATTTTTATTAAGAAATTAACAATAATATTTTCAAAGGAATTATAAAAACATAACATACCAATAACATTGGGGCATGGTGCAACATTGCCAGTTTTATGAGCAATGTGTTCTTTGAAATGTGTTATTCCTCCTTTTACAACTTTACCACAAAGTTTACATGAAACATTTCCTCTTGTATTTGGCATAAGTGCTCCAAAATACCAACCTATATCATCACTTTGCGCGCCCTCTACTCTTTTACTTGGGAACTCTTCACGTGGTGGTATACTTGCTATTTTGTATAAAAACAAAATAAACTTATATTTAGAAATATTAACATTACTTATTACTTCATTGAAAATTGATTTTACGCTAAAGTTTTTAATCTTAAAAATATTATTAAATAACTTAATCTTTTTTATACACTAATAGATATAAATTTTTTTATCACAAATAACTTTTAATAATTATATACTAAATACAATCTTCAATAATTACACAAAAATAACAAGAATTAATCTAATATCAAAAGAATTGATAACAATATAAATATCAAAGCAATAAAAAAATATTAAAATTTAGATACAAAATTATAAATTAATATATAACACAATCAAAATATAATATTTAATTTTAATTATTTTTCATCTAATTTATACAAAAAAAATTATAAAAAATTTTCATTTAAAATCTCTATATATATTATATTAAATTATTAATCTTTTATTTTTTTAATTATAAATTTTCAAAATCTCTAATTAAATTTTATCTAAAAAATTTCAAAAATTAATTACAAATTAAATAAAAAATTCAACCCCTACCCCCCCAATGCCTCACCACAGCCAATCCCTCCTCACATGCCCCAATGTCCCTCAATTTGTTTAATTCTAGCAGAACCATCTAGAAACGTAGCTTGCTCTCTTCTATTCATCTTCTTCGTGCGTCCAAAGCTTGGCTTTCCAGAATTTTCTTCTTCACTCTTTTTTTTCATCTCTCATTTTCTCTCGTATCCCTTCATCACTATCACTTGCCTAGTACCTACGAAATACCTTGTTCGTCTCTCTCAAACTCTCACAACAGCATTATTTTACAAAAATTTTGCAAAAAAAAAAAGTTAATTTAACTTTCTTTTCTTACCTTATTTGATCTTGAATATTGATTGAAAACTTGAGGCTGATTTGAATTTGGGTGCCGAAGTGCTGATTGAATGTTAAACTTAAATAATTTTTTGTTTTCTAAGCTTGTTTCCATTAATTTTGATGCTAAAGATTAGATTCTGGTTTTTATTTTTCTTTGCTTTAATACTTTTACTTTTTTGGCTATGCTTTAATCTGTAGAGTTAATTTTGAAATTTTGGTTTTTTCTTGAACTATTAGACCCATGAGTAGGAAAATAGAATAGTGGCAATAACAGTTCGTTATTACCGCTACTCTCCATTACGCCATTATTTTGCGGTTGTTACACTTCGTTTTTGTTATGAATGAATTTCTTAACCACATTTCGTTCAATAGTGGTGGTGGGAGGTGGCGCTACCATAATTTTGCAGCCGCTGTCCCCCTATTAAACCGCTATTTGAATCCTTGATCGAGATTAAACCACAAGTCAAAAAATAAAAATGACTAGGATTAAACTATGAGTTAGAAAATGAATACGATTAGGTTTAAATCATGAGTCAAGAAATGAAAACGACCGAGATTAAATCATGAGTTAGAAAATGAAAAACAACCAAGATTAAACCATGAGTTAGAAAATAAAAACGACCGAGGCTAAACCACCAGTCAAAAAATGAAAAATGATCAAGATTAAACCATGAGTCAGAAAATAAAAATAAACAAAATTAAACCACAAGTCAAAAAATGAAAACGATCAGGATTAAGCACCAGTCAAAAGAAAAACAACCTAGATTAAACCATGAGTTAGAAAATGAAAATGACCAAAATTAACCATGAGTCAGAAAATGAAAACTACTTGAATTAAATCACGAGTCAAAAAATGAAAACGAATAGGATTAAACTATAAGTTAAAAAATAAAAATGATCAGGATAAAACCATAAGTCAAAAAATGAAAACGAATGGGATTAAACTATGAGTCAAAAAATGCAAATCATCGGGATTAAACCATGAGTCAGAGAATGCAAACCATCAAGATTGAGCCACTAGTCAAAAAATGAAAAATGACCGAGATTAAACTGCACTCAGAAAATGAAAACAACTAAAATTAAATCACGAGTTAGAGAAAACAAAACGACTAGGATTAAATCACAGGTCAAAAAATAAAAACGATCAAGATTAAACCACGAGTTAAAAAATAAAAATGACCAAAATTAAATCACGAGTTAGAAAATGAAAATGACTGGGATTAAATCATGAGTCAAAAAATAAAAATGAATGAAATTAAATCATAAGTCAGAGAATGAAAACGATCGAGATTAAATCACAAGTCAGAAAATGAAAATGACTTGGGTTAAAACACAAGTTAGAAAATGAAAATGATCGAGATTAAACAATGAGTTAGAAAATGAATACAACTTGGTTTAAATCATGAGTCAAGAAATGAAAACAATCGAGATTAAATCACGAGTCAAAAAATGAAAAACAACCGGGATTAACCACGAGACAGAAAATGAAAGCAACTTGGATTAAACCACTATTCAAAAAATAAAAACGACAAAGATTGAACCACGAGTCAGAAAAATGAAAACGACCAACATTAAACCACGAGTCAAAAAATGAAAAATGATTGGTATTAAACCATAAGTCAGAAAATGAAATTGAACAGAATTAAACCATGAGCCAGAAAATGACAGATTAAACCTTGAGTTAGAAAATGAAAATGACTAGGATTAAACTACTAGTCAGAAAAAGAAAAATGACTAGGATTAAACCATAAGTGAGAAAATGAAAATGACCAAGATTAAACTATGAATCAAAAAATGAAAATGAGCCAGATTAAACCATAAGTCAGAAGATAAAAACGATCGAGATTAAACCTTGAGTACAAGAAAAAAGTACCAAGACTAAACCACGCGTAAGAAAATGAAAACGATCGAGATTAAATCACGAGTCAAAAAATGAAACGATCGAGATTAAACCATGAGTCAAAAATTGAAAATGACTGGGATTAAATCGTGACTTAAAAATAAAAAATGACCAAGATTAAACCATGAGTCAGAAAATGAAAACGATAGTAACTAAACCACAAGTCAGAAAATAAAAGCAATTGGCATTAAATCACGAGTCAAAAACTAAAAATGATCGAGATTAAACATCGAGTCAACAAATGAAAATGACTGAGATTAAATTGTGAGTCAAAAAATAAAAATGACCAAGATTAAACCACAAGTCAGAAAATGAAAATGACTGGGATTAAACCACAAGTCAGAAAATGAAAACAATTGGGATTAAACTATAAGTCAAAAAATGAAAACGACCTAGATTAAACCACGAATCAAATAATGAAAATGACCCGAATTAAACCTCAAGTCAAAAAATGAAAATGACCAAGATTAAACCACTAGTAAGAAAAAGAAAAACGATTTGGATTAAACCACAAGTCAAAAATAAAACAACTGGGATTAAACCACGAGTTAGAAAATGAAAATAACCTTGATTAAACCATGAGTCAGAAAATGAAAATGATTCAGATTAAATCACTAGTCAAAAAATGAAAATGATTAAGTTTAAACCACTAGTAAAAAACAGGACTGAGATTAAACCACGAGTCAAAAAATGAAAATGATCGAGATTAAACCATGAGTCAAAAAATGAAAACAATCAGGATTAAACCACAAGTCAGAATATGAAAATGATCCGGATTAAATCACAATTTAGAAAATGAAAGTGATTGAGATTAAACTACAAGTCAAAAAAAGAAAAATGACCAAGATTAAACCATGAGTGAGAAAAAGAAAACAATCAGGATTAAACCACGAGTTAGAAAATGAAAATGACCGAGATTAAACCATGAGTCAAAAAATGAAAACTATCGAGATTAAACCATGAGTCAAAAAATGAAAACGATCGGGTTTAAATCATGAGTCAAGAAATAAAAACAATCGAGATTAAATCACAAGCCAAAAAATGAAAAATGGCCACGATTAAACCATGAGTTAGAAAATGAAAATGACCGAGATTAAACCACCAGCTAGAAAAAGTGAAACAATTGGGATTGAACCTTGAGTAAAAAAAAAAGAGTGGGATTAAATTACGAGTTAGAAAATGAAAACGATCGGGCTTAAACCATAAGTCAAAAAAAGAAAAACAATCAAGATTAAATCGCAAGAGAGAAAAAAAGCCAATAATTAAATCACAAGTCAGAAAATGAAAACGACCGAGATTAAACTTCGAGTTAGATAATGAAAATGACTGGGATTAAACCACGAGTAAGAAATTGAAAAACAACCGAGATTAAACCATGAGTTAAAAAATCAAATCACCAAAATTAAACCAAAAGTCAGGGAAAAGAAAACGATCGAGAATAAATCATGGGTCAAAAAATGAAAACAACCGAGATTAAATCAAAAGTTAAAAAATAAAAATGACTAAAATTAAATCGTGAGTTAGAAAATGAAAATGATAGGGATTACATCACAAGTCAAAAAATGAAGTCAAATGGAATTAAATCAAGAGTCAAAGAATGAAAACAATGAAAATTAAACCAAGAGTCTAAGAATGAAAGTGACCAGAATTAAACCACGAGTCAAAAAATGAAAATGATTGGAATTAAATCATGAGTCAGAAAATAAAAACAACTGGGGTTAAACGACAAGTCAAAAAATAAAAACAACCAGGATTAAACCATGAGTCAAAAAATGAAAATGATTGGGATTAAACCATAAGTCAAAAAATGAATACGACCAAGTTTAAATCATGAGTCAAGAAATGAAAATGATTGGCATTAAATTACGAGTTAGAAAATGAAAAATGACCATTTTAAACCATGAGTCAAAAAATAAAAATGACTAGATTAAACTAGGAGTCAAAAAATGAAAATGACCAAGATCAAACCACAAGTCAAAAAATAAAAATGACCGGGATTAAACCACGAGTCAAAAAATGAAAATGACCAGGATTAAACCACTAATCTGTAAAAGAAAAATGATCGGGATTAAACCATAAGGCAAAAAATGAAAATGATCGAAATTAAATCACAAGTTAGAAAATGAAAATGATCAGGATTAAACCACGAGGCGAAAAGTGAAAACGATCGAAATTAAATCACAAGTTAGAAAATGAAAATGATAGGGATTAAACCACTAGTCAAAAAATAAAAATGACCCAAATTAAACCATCAATCAAAAAATGAAAATGACTGGGATTAAACCATGAGTCAAAAAAAGAAAAAGGACTGAGATTAAACCATTACTGAAAAGATAAAAATGATCAGGAATAAACCATAAGTCAGAAAATGAAAACAATCGAGATTAAACCATGAGTCAAAAAATGAAAAAGATCAGGATTAAACCATGAGTCAAAAAATGAAACGATCAGGATTAAACCATGAGCCAGAAAATGAAAACCACTGGTATTAAATCACGAGTCAAAAAATGAAAAACAATTAGGATTAAACCACGAGTCAGAAAATCAAAACAATTGGGATTAAGCCACAACTCAAAAAATGAAAACAACAGGAATTAAATCACGAGTCAGAGAAAAGAAAACGATTGGGAATAAATCATGGGCCAAAAAATGAAACAATCAAGATTAAACTATGAGTCAAAAATGAAAATGATTAGAATTAAATCATGAGTCAGAAAATAAAAATGACCGGGATTAAATCACAAAGTCAAAAAATGAAAATGATCAGAAATAAATTATGAGTTAGAATTAAAAATGATCGAGATTAAATCACGAGTCAGAAAATGAAAACGATTGAGACTAAACCATGAGTTAGAAAATGAATATGACTGGGTTTAAATCACAAGTCAAGAAATGAAAATGACCAAGATTAAATCACAAGTCAAAAAATGAAAAACAACCAAGATTAAACATCATGTCAAAAAATGAAAATGACTGGGATTAAACCACTAGTCAGAAAATGAAAATGACAGATTAAACCATGAGTCAGAAAATAAAAATGATCAGATTAAACTACTAGTCAACAAATGGAAAATGACCTAGGTTAAACCACTAGTCAAAAAAAAAAATGACTAGGATTAAACTATAAGTCAAAAAATAAAACGAACGGAATGAAACCACGAGTCAAAAAATGAAAACAACTCGAATTAAACCACAAGATAGAAATTGAATATGACCGAGATTAAACCACCAGTCAATAAAAGAAAAGCAATCAAAATTAAACCATGAGTGAGAAAATAAAACCAACCGAGATTAAACCATGAATCAAAAATTGAAAACAACCTAGATTAAACCATAAGCTAAAAAATGAAAATGATCGGGATTAAACCTTGCAAAAAGATTTTTTTAGGACTAAACCACATGTTTAAAAATTGACTCAGGATTAAATCATGAGTCAAAAAATTTAATCATTGGGATTAAAAATAACTTAAAAAATAAATGATCGAATTAACACAAGTCAGAAAATAAAAAAACCGATGATTTTAAACCGGAGTAAGATGATGAAAATAATGACTAGTATTAAATCACAAGTAAAAAAATGAAAGTGAACGAGATTAAACCTCGAGTCAGCAAATAAAAAATGACTAGGATTAAATTGCATGTCAAAATTGAAAACGACTGAGATTAAACCACTAGTAAGAAAATGAAAATGACTAGGATTAAGTTGTGAATCAAAAAATCAAAATGACCCAGATTAAACCATGAGTCAAAAAATGAAAATGACCCAAATTAAACCATGAGTCAAAAAATGAAAATGACTTAAATTAAACCTTGAGTTAAAAAATGAAAACAATCGAGATTAAATCACCCGTTAGAAAAAGAAAAATGATCGAGATTAAATCATGAGTCAAAAGAAAAAAATGATTGAGAATAAAACATGAGTCAAAAAATGAAAATGACTCAGATTAAATCACGAGTTAGAAAATAAAAATGACTAAGATTAAACCACTAGTAAAAAAAAAAACTATGATTAAATTATGTGCCAGAAAATGAAAACAATCGGGATTAAACCATAGGTTAGAAAAAGAAAAATGACTAGGATTAAAAAATAAGTAGGAAAAAGAAAATAACCAAGATTAAACAATGAGTCAGAAAATGAAAATGACTATGATTAAATTATGTGCCAGAAAATGAAAACAATCGGGATTAAACCATAGGTTAGAAAAAGAAAAATGACTAGGATTAAAAAATAAGTAGGAAAAAGAAAATAACCGAGATTAAACAATGAGTCAGAAAATGAAAATGATTGGGATCAAACCATAAGTCAAAAAATGAAAATGACCTGGATTAAACCACAAGTAAGAAAATGAAATTGACCAGGATTAAACCACGAGTCAAAAAAAGAAAAATGATCAGGATTAAACAATGAGTGAGAAAATGAAAATGATCAGGATTAAACCATGAATCAAAAAATGAAAATGACAGGGATTAAATCACGAGTGAGATAACAAAAATGATCGGGATACCATGATTAAAAAATAAAAATGACCAAGTTTAGACCATGAATTAGAAAATGAGAACGATCGGGTTTAAATCACAAGTCAAGAAATGAAAACGATCAAGATTAAATCACGAGCAAGAAAATTAAAAATGACTAGGATTAAACCATGAGTCCAAAAATGAAAATGATTGATATTAAACCATAAGTTAGAAAATGAAAACGATCGGGATTAAACCAAAAGTTAGAGAATGAAAAATGCAAGGATTAAACCATGAGTCAAAAAAACAAAACAATTGAAATTAAATCATGAGTGAGAGAGAAGAAAATGACTGAGATTAAATCACGAGTTAGAAAATGAAAATGACTAGGATTAAACCATGAGTCAGAAAATGAAAATGGCCAAAATTAAATCATAAGTCAAAAAATGAAAATAACTAGAATTAAATAATGAGTTAGTGAATAAAAACAATAGGAATTAAACCATGAGTCAAAAAATGAAAACGATCAAAATTAAATCACAAGTCAAAAAATGAAAACGGCTAGGATTAAACCATGAGTCAAAAAAAGAAAATGACCGAGATTAAACCACGAGTCAAAAAAAGAATACGATTGGGTTTAAACCATGAGTCAAAAAATGAAAATGATCGGCATTGAACCATGGTGCAAAAAATAAAAATGACCGAGATTAAACCACAGTAAAAAAATGAATACTATCAGGCTTAAATGATGAGTCAAGAAATGAAAATGACTGGGATTAAATCACGAGTCAGAAAATGAAAACGATTGGGATTAAACCATAAGTCAAAAAATGAAAACGACTGAGATTAAACCACCAGTCAAAAAAAGAAAAATGATTGAGATTAAATTAAACAGGAGTCAAAAAATGAAAATGACCTAGATTAAACCATGAGTTAGAAAAAGAAAAACAACTAGGATTAAACCAAGAGTGAGAAAAAAATGATCGGGATTAAATCATGGATCAGAAAATGAAAACAATCGATATTAAACCATAAGTCAAAAAATAAAAATGACTAGGAATAAACCACAAGTTAGAAAATGGAAAACTGTCAAGATCAAACCACAAGTCAAAAAAACAAAACGATCGAAATGAAATCATGAGTCAAAGAAAAGAAAATGACCAGGATTAAATCACGAGTCAAAAAATAAAAACGACCAGGATTAAAGCATAAGTCAGAAAATGAAAGCGATCGAAATTAAATCATGAGTCAAAAAATAAAAATGATAGGGATTAAATCATGAGTTAAAAAATGAAAATGACTAGATTAAAATGACAAGTCAAAGGATGAAAACGATACGAATTCAACCACGAGTCAAAAAATGAAAATGACTAGGATTAAACCATCAGTCAAAAAATAAAAATGATTGAAATTAAATCATAAGTTAGAAAATGAAAATGACTAGGATTAAACTATGAGTCATAAAATGAAAATGACTGGGATTAAAAAACAAGTCAGAAAATGAAAATGACATGGATTAAACCATGAGTTAGAAAATGAATACAACCGGGCTTAAATTACAAATCAAAAAGTGAAAATGATCAGGATTAAATTATGAGTTAGAAAAAAGAAAAATAACTAGGATTAAATCACAAGTCACAAAATGAAAAAGATCAGGACTAAACCATGAGTCAGAAAATGAAAACAATCTAGATTAAACCATGAGTCAAAAAATATAAATGATCGAGATTAAACCATGAGTCAAAAAATAATAACTATTGGAATTAGATCATGAGTCAAAAAATGAAAATGACCGAGATTAAACTACGAGTCAAAAAATAAAAATGACCAAAATTAAACCATGAGTAAGAAAATGAAAACAATCGGGATGAAACCATGTGTCAGAAAAAGAAAGCCACCCAAATTAAACCAAGAGTCAAAAAATGAAAAATGGCCAAAATTAAACCACGAGTCAGAAAATCAAAACAATTGGGATTAAACCATGAATGAGTCAAAATATGAAAACAACCAAAATTAAATCACGAGTTATAGAAAAAAATGACCAGGATTAAATCATGAGTCAGAAAATGAAAACAATCAAGATTAAACCACTAGTCAAAAAATGAAAATGACCAGAATTAAATCACGAGTCAAAAAATGAAAATGACCAGGATTAAATCATGACTCAAAAAATAAAAAGGATCAAAATTAAATCATAACTCAAAGAATGAAAACGTTCGAGATTAAATCATGAATCAGAAAATGAAAACGATCTGGATTAAGCCATGAGAAAAAAAATGAAAACGACCAGGATTAAACCACGGGTTAGAAAATAAATACAACTAGGTTTAAATCACGAGTCAACAAATGAAAATAACCCAAGATTAAATCACGAATCAAAAAATGAAAAACAATTAGGATTAAACCATAAGTCAAAAAATGAAAATGACTGAGATTAAACCACTAGTCAGAAAATGAATATGATGAAGATTCAACATCGAGTCAAAAAATGAAAATGATTAGGATTAAACCACCAGTTAGAAAAAAAATGATTGGGATTAAACCATGAGTGAGAAAATGAAAAGAACTAACCATGAGTTAAAAAATGAAAATGACCTGAATTAAAACATGAGTCAGAAAATGAAAATGATCGTGTTTAAACCTTTAGTACAAAAAAGGAAAAGTACTAAGATTAAAGCATGAGTGACAAAATGCAAATGATTGGGATTAAATCACGAGTCAGAAAATGAAAATGATCGAGATTAAACCATGACTCAAAAAATAAAAAATGACTAGGATTAAACCACAAGTCAAACAACGAAAAATGACTAGGATTAAACCACGAGTAAGAAAATCAAAACGAATGGGATTAAACCATAACTCAGAAAATGAAAATAACCAGAATCAAATCATAAGTTAGAAAAAAATGATTGGGATTAAATCACAAGTTAGAAAATGAAAACAATTGAGATTAAACCATGAGTCGAAAAATAAAAATGACCAAAATTAAATCATGATTTAGATAATGAAATGATCAGGATTAAATCACAAATCAAAAAATGAAAATGATCAGAATTAAATCATGAGTTAGAGAATGAAAACGATCGGGATTAAATCACGAGTCAGAAAATGACAATGACAAAGATTAAACCATGAGTTAGAAAATGAAAACGATCGAGATTAAAGTCGAGTCAGAAAATGAAAAACGATCGAGGTTTAAAACACTAGTTAAAAAAAATAACTAAGATTAAATCGTGAGTTAGAAAATGAAAACAAATGGGATTAAACCATGAGCCAAAAAATGAAAATGACCGTGATTAAACCATGAGTTATAAAATAAAAACAATCAGGATTAAACCACCTATCAAAAAAAGAAAAATGACAAAGATTAAATAATGAGTGAGAAAATGAAAATGACTGGGATTAAACCATGAGTCAAAAAATGAAAACGATACGGATTAAACCACGAGTCAAAAAATGACACCACTAGGATTAAACCCTAAGTATGAAAAAAAAAGTACCGAGATTAAACTATGAGTGAGAAAATAAAAACAATTGGGATTAAATGACAAGTCAAAAAATGAAAATGATCAAGATTAAACCATGAGTCAGAAAATGAAAACGATCGAGATTAAATCGTGACTCAAAAAATAAAAAAAGATTGGGATTAAACCATGAGTCAGAAAATAAAAACGATCGTGATTAAACCGCAAGTCAAAAAATAAAAATGACCGATCTTAAATCATGAGTCAAAAAATAAAAATGACCGAGATTACACCTTGAGTCAGCAAATAAAAAATGACAAAGATTAAACCATGAGTCAAAAAATGAAAATAATCAAGATTAAACCACGAGTTAGAAAATGAAAACGACTTGAATTAAACTAAGAGTCAAAAAATCAAAACGACCCAGGTTAAACCATGAGTTAGAAAATAAAAATGACCCAGATTAAATCACGAGTTAGAAAATAAAAATAATCAGGATTAAACCACGAGTCAAAAAATAAAAATGATTGGTATTAAACCATGACTCAGAAAATGAAAACGACTGGGATTAAACCATGAGTCAGAGAATGAAAATCGATAGGGATTAAACCATGAGTCAGAAAAACAAAACGACTGAAATTAAATTACAAGTGAGAGAAAAAAAAGATCGAGATTAAATCATTGGTCAGAAAATGAAAATGATTGGGGTTAAACCATGAGTCAAAAAATAAAAATGGCAAAAATTAAATCACAAGTCAGAAAATGAAAACGATAGAGATTAAATCATGAGTCAGAAAATGAAAATGACTAAAATTAAATAACGAGTCAAAGAATGAAAATGATGGGAATTAAACCACGAGTTAAAAAATGAAAACAATTGGAATTAAATCATGAGTCAAAAAATGAAAACAACCAACATTAAACCATGAGTCAAAAAATGAAAATAATTAGGATTAAACTACAAGTCAGAAAATGAATACGATCGAGTTTAAACCATAAGTCGAAAAATGAAAATAATGGCATTAAACCATGAGTCAAAAAATGAAAATGCTCAAAATTAAACCATGAGTCAAAAGATGAATACCACTAGGCTTAAATTAGGAACCAAGAAATGAAAATGATTGGGACTAAATCATGAGTCCAAAAATGAAAAATGATCAAGATTAAACCATGAGTCAAAAAATTCAAAACAACAAGGATTAAATCATTAGTCAGAAAAAGAAAAATGACCGAGATTAAACCATGAGTCAAAAAATGAAAATGACCGAGATTAAACCATGAGTCAGAAAATGAAAATGACCTAAGTTAACTACAAGTTAGAAAAAAAAAACAATCAAGATTAAACCAAGAGTGAGAAAAAAATGACTGGATTAAACCAAGAGTTAGAAAATGAAAACAACCGGCATTAAACCACAAGTCAAAAATGAAAATGACTAGGACTAAACGACAAGTCAAAAAATAGAAAATAGCCAAGATTAAACCATAAGTCAAAAATCAAAATGATCAAAATTAAACCATGAGTCAGAGAAAAGAAAACGACTAGGATTAAATCACAAGTCAAAAAATAAAAATGATCGGGATTAAACCACGGGTCAAAAAATGAAAATGACCAAAATTAAATCATGAGTCAGAAAATGAAAATGATAAGGATTAAATCACAAGTTAGAAAATGAAAATGACCGAATTAAAATCACAAGTCAGAGAATGAAAACGATAAGAATTAAACCACGAGTCAAAGAATGAAAATGACCGAGATTAAACATGAGTAAAAAAATAAAAATAACTTGAATTAAATCATGAGTCAAAAAATGAAAATGACCAGGATTAAACCACGAGTAAAAAAAAATGACATGGATTAAACCATGAGTTCAAAAATTAATACGATCAGGTTTAAATCATGAGTCAAGAAGTGAAAATGATTGGCACTAAATTACGAGTCAAAAAATGAAAAATGATCAGGATTAAACCATGAGTCAAAAAATGAAAACGATTGGGACTAAACTAGGAGTTAGAAAATGAAAATGATCGGGATTAAGCCATGAGTCAGAAAATGAAAACGAACAGGATTAAACCACGAGTCAGAAAATGAAAATAACCCGGATTAAACCATGAGTCAAAAATTGAAAATGACCAAATTAAACCACCTATCAGAAAAAGAAAAGCACCGAGATTAAACCACTAGTGAGAAAATAAAAACAACCGAGATTAAACTATGAGTCAAAAAATGAAAATGACCTAGATTAAACCTTAAGTCAAAAAATGAAAATGATTAGGATTAAACCTTGAGTATGAAAGAGAAAAAGTACTAGGATTAAACCATGAGTGAGAAAATGAAAATGATCGGGATTAAACCACGAGTTAGAAAATGAATATGATCGGGATTAAACCATAGCTTAAAATATAAAAAATGATCAAGATTAAACCATGAGTCAGAAAATGAAAACAACCGAGATTAAACCTTAAGTCAGCAAATGAAAAATGATTAGGATTAAATCGTATGTCAAAAGTGAAAATGACTAGGATTAAACCACGAGTAAGAAAATAAAAATGACTCGGATTAAACCATGAGTCAAAAAATGAAAATGACCTAAATTAAACCTCAAGTCAAAAAATAAAAACAACCGAGGTTAAACTACTAGTCAAAAAAATAAAAATGATTGGGATTAAATCATGAGTCAGAAGATGAAAATGACTGAGATTAAAACACGAGTCAAAAAATGAAAATGACCTTAATTAAACCATGAGTCATAAAATGAAAATGACTCAGATTAAATCATGAGTCCAAAAAAGAAAATGATCGAGATTAAACCACTAGTCAAAAAAAGAAAAATGACCAAGATTAAACCATAAGTCAGAGAATGAAAATGACCAAGATTAAACCATGAGTCAGAAAAAAATAACCGGGATTAAAAAAAGTAGGAATAAGAAAATGATCAAGATTAAATAATGAGTCAAAAAATGAAAATGACCAGGATCAAACCACGAGTTAGAAAAAGAAAATGACTTGATTAAACCACGAGTCAGAAAATGAAAATGACCAAGATTAAACCATGAGTCAGAAAAAGAAAATGAAAACAATTGGAATTAAACCACGAGTTAGAAAAAGAAAACGATCAGGTTTAAATTACAAGTCAAAAAATGAAAATGACTAGGATTAAATCACAAGCAAGAAAATAAAAAATGACCAAGATGAAACCATGAGTCAAAAAATGAAAATGATTGGGATTAAACCATGAGTTAGAAAATGAAAACGACTGAGATTAAACAACGAGTCAGAAAATGAAAAATAACTAGGATTAAACCATGAATCAAAAAATCAAAATGACCAAAATTACATCACAAGTTAAAGAAAAGAAAACAATCATAGGGTAAAAAATGAAAATGAACGAGATTAAACCACGAGTCAAAAAAAAATGACTGAATTTAAATCACATGTCAAAAAACAAAAACGACAGGATTAAATCATGAGTCAACAAATGAAAACAAACGAAATTAAATCATGAGTCAGAGGATCAAAATGATGAGAATTAAACTAAGAGTCTAACAATGAAAACAACTGGGATCAAACCACGATCACAAAATGAAAATGACCAAAATTAAATCACGAGTAAAAAAATAAAAATGATTGAGATTAAACTATAAGTTAGAAAATGAAAACAATCGAGATTAAACCATGAGTCAAAAAATGAAAATGATTGGGATTAAACCACAAGTTAGAAAATGAATACGTTTGGGTTTAAATCACGAGTCAAAAAATGAAAGCAATCGAGATTAAATCATGAGTCAGAAAATGAAAAATGACTGGAATTAAACCACTAGTCAAAAAATGAAAATGACTAGGATTAAACCGCGAGTCAGAAAATGAAATGACCGAGATTAAACCATGAGTCAAAAAATGAAAATGACTCAGATTAAACCATGAGTCAGTAAAAGAAAAATGACTGGGATTAAACCACTATTCAGTAAAAGAAAAATGACTGGGATTAAACTATAAGGCAGCAATTGAAAATGACCAAAATTAAACCATGAGTCAAGAAATGAAAATGATCAGGATTAAACCACTAGTTAGAAATGAAAACAACCCAGATTAAACCACCAATCAGAAAATGAAAATGACTGAGATTAAACCATGAGTCAAAAAAAGAAAAAGGACTAGGATTAAACCATGAGTGAGAAAATAAAAATGATTGGTACTAAACCACAAGTCGAAAAATGAAAATGATCATGATTAAACCACAAGTCAAATAATAAAAATGATTGAGATTAAAACACCAGTCAAAAAATAAAAATGAGTGGGATTAAACCATGAGTTAGAGAATGAAAAATGACAAGAATTAAACCATGAGTTAGAAAAACAAAACGATCGAAATTAAATCACAAGTGAGAGAAAAAATGATCGAGATTAAATCATGGGTCAGAAAAATGAAAATAATCAGGATTAAACCATGAGTTAAAAAATAAAATGGTTAAAATTAAATCACGAGTTAGAAAATAAAAACGACAGGGATTAAATCACAAGTTAAAAAGTAAAAATGACCAAAATTAAATAATGAGTTAGAGAATGAAAATGATGGGAATTAAACCATAAGTCAAAAAATGAAAATGACTGGATTTAAATCATGAGTCAAAAAATTAAAACGATCGAGATTAAACCATAAGTCAAAAAATAAAAATGATCGGAATTAAACCACAAGTCAAAAAATGAATATGAACAGGTTTAAATCATAAGTCAAAAAACAAAAATGACCAAGATTAAACCACCAATTAGAAAAAAGAAAAATGACCAGGATTAAACCATAAGCCAGAAAATGAAAATGACCAAATTAAACCACAAGTCTAAGGATGAAAATGATTGAGATTAAACCATGAGTTAGAAAAAAAAATGACCTAGATTAAACTAAGCGTGAGAAAAAAAAGATTGAGATTAAACCACAAGCCAAAAAATGAAAACGATCGGGATTAAACCATAAGTCAAAAAATGAAAACGATCGGGATTAAACCATAAGTCAAAAAATGAAAAATAGTCGAGATTAAACCATAAGTCAAAAAGTCAAAATGATCAAAATTAAATCATGAGTCAGAGAATAAAATGACCTGGATTAATTCACGAGTCAAAAAATAAAAATGACTGAGATTAAACCATGAGTTAGAAAATGAAAATGACCAGAATTAAATCATGAGTCAAAAAATGAAAACAATAGAGATTAAATCCTGTATCAAAAAATGAAAACGACGAGAATTAAAGCACAAGTCAACAAATGAAAATGATCAAGATTATACCACGAGTCAAAAAATGAAAACGACTAGAATTAAATCAAGAGTAAAAAATGAAAACAACCAAGATTCAATCATGCATTAAAAAATGAAAACAACTGGGATTAAACCATGAGTTAGAAAATGAATACGACCGAATTTAAATCATGAGTCAAGAAGTGAAAATGGCCGAGATTAAATTACGAGTCAAAAAATGAAAAATGATTGGCATTAAACCATGAGTCAAAAAATGAAAAGGATTGGGATAAAACCATGTGTCAAAAAATAGAAAATGATTAGGATTAAATGATGAGTTAGAAAATGAAAACGATCAGGATTAAACCATGAGTCAAAAAATTAAAACAACTGTGATTAAACCATAAGTCAGAAAATGAATACGACCGGGTTTAAATCATGAGTAACGAAATGAAAACGATCGGGATTAAATCACGAGCTAGAAAATGAAACAATCGAGATTAAACCATGAGTTAAAAAAAAAGGATCAGTATTAAACCACGAGTTAGAAAATAAGAATGATCAGGATTAAACCACAAGTCAGAGAATGAAAAATGATAGGGATTAAACCATGAGTCAGAAAAATAAAATGATTAAAATTAAATCATAAGTGAGAGAAAAGAAAATGATCAAGAATAAATCATGGGCCAAAAAATGAAAATGGCCAAAATTAAATCATGAGTCAAAAAATAAAAATGACTAGAGTTAAATAATGAGTCAACGAATGAAAACGATAGGAATTAAATCGCAAGTCAAAAATTGAAAACGATCAGAATTAAATCATGAGTCAGCAAATGAAAATGATTGAGATTAAACAATGAGTCAAAAAATGAAAATGATTGGGATTAAACCACAAGTCAAAAAATGAATACGATCAAGTTTAAACCACGACTCAAAAAATGAAAACAACTGACATTAAACCGTGGGTCAAAAAATGAATACCACCAGGCTTAAATCCATGAGTCAAGAAATGAAAACGATCAAGATAAATCACGAGTCAGAAAATGAAAAACGATCGAAATTAAACCACATGTCAAAAAATGAAAAAGGCCAAGATTAAACCACTAGTCAAAAAAAGAAAAATGATCAGGATTAAACCATGAGTCAGAAAATAAAAATGACCAGGATTAAATCATGAATTAGAAAAAAAATGACCAAGATTAAAACAAAAGTGAGAAAAAAATGACCAGGATTAAGCCACGAGTCAGAAAATGAAAACATCTAGAATTAAACCACAAGTTAGAAAATGGAAAATAGCCAAGATTAAACCATAAGTCAAAAAATCAAAATCATTGAAATGAAATCACCGGTCAGAGAAAAGAAAACAACCAAGATTAAATCACAAGTCAAAAAATAAAAATGATCGAGATTAAACCACAAGTCAGAAAATAAAAATGTTCGAAATTAAATTATGAGTCTAAAAATGAAAACGATAGGGATTAAATCATGAGTTAGAAAATGAAAATGATCAGTTTAAAATCATAAGTCAGAGGATGAAAATGACAAGAATTAAACCATGAGTCAAAAAATGAAAATGATCGAGATTAAATTGTGAGTTAAAAAATGAAAACAACTGAAATTAAATCACGAGTCAGAAAATGAAAACGACTAAGATTAAACCATGAGTCAGAAAATGAAAATGATTGAGATTAAACCACGAGTTAGAAAATGAATATGACTGAGTTTAAATCATGAGTCAAGAAGTGAAAACAATCGAGATTAAATTGCAAGTCAAAAAATGAAAAGTGACCAGGATTAAATCACGAGTCAAAAAATGAAAATGGTCGAGATAAATCAAGAGTCAAAAAATTATCAAGATTGGGATTAAAGCACGAGTCAGAAAATGGAAACAATTTGGATTAAACCACGAGTCAAAAAATGAAAACGATCGAGATTAAACCTTGAGTCAAAAAATAAAAATGACTAGGATTAAACCACTAGTCAAAAAGAGAAAAATGATTGAGATTAAACCATGAGTCAAAAAATGAAAACGATCAGAATTAAACCACGAGTCAAAAAATGAAAACAACCAAGATTAAACCATGAGTAAGAAAATTAAAATGACAAGTATTAAACCACCAGTCAAAAAAAAAATGACCAGGATTAAACCATGAGTCAAAAAATGAAAGCGACCGTGATTAAACCACCATTCATAAAAGGAAAAATGATAGGGATTAAACCACGAGTCAAAAAATGAAAACTACCAAAATTAAACCATGAGTTGGAAAATAAAAACTACTGGAATTAAATCATGGGTCAAAAAATGAAAATGATTGAAATTAAACTATAAGTCAAAAAATAAAAATGATTGAGATTAAACTATGAATCAGAAAATGAAAATGGTTAGGATTAAACCACATGTCAAAAAATGAAAACCACCAAGATTAAACCACTATCAGAAAATAAAAAATGGCTGAGATTAAAGCATGAGTCAGAAAATCAAAACAATTGGATTAAACCACGAGTCAGAAGATAAAAACAATCAAAATTAAAATCATGAGTTAGAGAAAAGAAAACGACTAGGATTAAATCATGGGTCAGAAAATGAAAACAATCAAGATTAAACAATGAGTCAGAAAATGAAAATGATCGAGATTAAATCACGAGTCAAAAAATGAAAACGATCAAAATGAAATCATGAGTCAGAGAATGAAAATGACCGAGATTAAATCATGAGTCAAAAAATAAAAATGACCAGGATTAAACCATGATTAAATCACAAGTCAAAAAATGAAAACGATCAAAATTAAATCATGAGTCAGACAATGAAAATGATCGAGATTAAATCACGAGTCAAAAAATAAAAATGATCAGGATTAAACCATGAGTCAAAAAATGAAAACCACCAGGATTAAACCATGAGTTAGAAAATAAAATACGACTGAGTTTAAATCATGAGTCAAGAAATGAAAATGACCAAGATTAAATCATGAATCAGAAAATAAAAAAACAACCAGGTTTAAATGACAAGTTAGAAAATGAAAACGACTGAGATTAAACCACTAGCCAGAAAATGAAACTAACGAATATTAAACCATAAGTCAAAAGATGAAAGCTACCAGATTAAACCACAGTTAGAAAATAAAAAATGATTGAGGTTAAACCACCAGTTAGAAAAAGAAAAATGATTGGAATTAAACCATGAGTCAAAAATGAATACGATTGGGATTAAAACACGAGTCAAAAAATGAAAACAACCCAGATTATGCCATGAGTAAAAAAAAAAAAGATCAGGATTAAACTACCAGCCAAAAAAAGAAAAATGATTGGGATTAAACCATGAGCGAGAAAATAAAAAGAACCAAGATTAAACCATGAGTCAAAAAATTAAAATGACCTAGATTAAACCAAGAGTTAGAAAATGAAAACGACTGGGATTAAACCTTGAGTACAAAAAAAAAAGTGCTGGGATTAAACCATGAGTGAGAAAATGAAAATGATCGGGATTAAACTACGAGTTAAAAAATGAAAATGACTAGGATTAAACCATGAATCAAAGAATGAAAAATAACCAAGATTAAACCATGACTCAAAAAATAAAAAATGACTGGGATTAAACTAGAAGTCAGAAAATGAAAAACGATCGACATTAAACCGCGAGTCAAAAAATCAAAATGATTAGGATTAAACCACGACTCAAAAAATGAAAACAACCAAAATGAAATCACGAGTCAAAGAAAAGAAAATGAAAATGACCTAGATTAAACCACATGTCTAATAATGAAAATGATCAGGATTAAACCATGAGTCAGAAAATGAAAATGATTGGCATTAAACCACAAGTCAAAAAATGAAAACTATAGAGAGTAAATGACAAGTCAAAAAATGAAAAACGGTTGAGATTAAACCAGAAGTCAAAAAATCAAAACAATTGAAATTAAATCATGAGTTAGAGAAAAGAAAGCAATAAGGATTAAATCACAAGTCAAAAAATAAAAACGACTACGATTAAACCATGAGTCAGAAAATAAAAACAATTGGAATTAAATCACGAGTCAAAAAATGAAAATGATAAGGATTAAATCCCATGTTAAAAAATGAAAATGATCGAATTAAAATCATGGGTCAGAGAATGAAAATGACAGGAATTAAGCCATGAGTCAAAAAATGAAAATGATCAGGATTAGACCACGAGTCAAAAAATGAAAACAACTGGAATTAAATCACAAGTTAGAAAATGAAAACAACCAGGATTTAACCACGAGTTAGAAAATGAAAATGAATACGACTAAGTTTAAATCACAAGTCAAGAAGTGAAAATGATCGAGATTAAATTATGAGTCAGAAAATGAAAAATTACTGGGATTAGATCATGAGTCAAAAAATGAAAATGATCAGGATTAAACTAGGAGTTAGAAAATGAAAACAATCAAGATTAAATGACATGTCAGAAAATGAAAACAATCCAGATGAAACCATAAGTCAAAAAATGAAAATGATCAAGATTAAACCACAAGTCAAAAAATTAAAACAACTAGGATTAAACTACAAGTGAAAAAATGAATACGATCGAGTTTAAATTAGAAGTAAAGAAATGAAAATGGCCAAGATTAAACCACAAGTTAAAAAATGAAAACAACTGGGATTAAACAATGAGTCAAAAAATGAAAACAACTGGAATTAAATCACAAGTCAAAAAATGAAAACGATTGGGATTAAACCACTAGTTAGAGAATGAATACGATCGAGTTTAAATCACAAGTCAAGAAGTGAAAACAATTGGGATTAAATTATGAGTCAAAAAATGAAAATTGACTAGGATTAAACCATGAGTCAGAAAATGAAAATGATTGGGATTAAACTAGGAGCCAGAAAATGAAAACGATCAGGATTAAATGATGAGTTAAAAAATGCAAAAGATCCAGATGAAACCACGAGTCAAAAAGTGAAAATGAACAAGATTAAACCACAAGTCAAAAAATTAAAATGACCAGGATTAAACTACAAGTCAAAAAATGAATACGATTAAGTTTAAGTCACGAGTAAAGAAATGAAAATGGCAGGGATTAAACATGACTCAGAAAATGAAAAGAGATCGAGATTAAATCACGAGTCAGAAGATAAGGACGACCAAGATTAAACCAAGAGTCAAAAAATGAAAAGACTGAGATTAAACCACTAGTTAGTAAAAGAAAAATGACTTGGAATAAACCATAAGGAAGAAAATGAAAATGAATAGAATTAAATCACAAGTCAAAAAATGAAAACGATCAGGATTAAACCACCAGTTAGAAAATGAAAACGACCCAGATTAATCCACCAGTCAAGAAATTAAAACGACTGAGATTAAACCATGAGTTAGAAAAAGAAAAAAGATAGGGTGAGAAAATGAAAACGATCGAGATTAAACCACAAGTCAAAAAATGAAAATGATCAGTATTAAACCACGAGTTAGAAAATGAAAATAATTGAGATTGAATCATGTCAGAGACTGAAAAATGATAGAGATTAAACCATAAGTCAGAAAAATAAAATGACCAAAATTAAATCACAAGTGAGAGAAAAGAAAATGATTGAAATTAAATCACGTGTAAGAAAATGAAAATGGTCAAAATTAAATCATGAGTCAAAAAATGAAAATGACTAGAATTAAAAAATGAGTCAGCGAATGAAAACAATGGGAATTAAACCATGAATCAAAAAATAAAAACAATTGAAATCAAATCATGAGTCAAAAAATGAAAACAATTGATATTAAACCACAAGTCAAAAAATGAAAATGATCGGGATTAAACCACGAGTCAGAAAATGAATACGATTGGGTTTAAACCATAAGTCAAAAAATGAAAACAACCAGCATTAAACCACAAGTCAAAAAATGAAAATGACTAAGATTAAACCATGAGTTAAAAAATGAATACCACCAAGCTTAAATCACGAGTCAAGAAATGAAAATGACAGAGATTAAACCATGAGTCAAAAAAATGAAAAAAGATCAGGATTAAACCACAATTCAAAAAATGGAAATGCTCGAGATTAAAACACCAGTCAGCAAAAGAAAAAAGATCGAGGTTAAACTATAAGTCAAAAAATGAAAATGATCAGGATTAAACCATGAGTCATAAAATGAAAATGACCTAGATTAAACCATGAGTTAGAAAAAGAAAAACGACCAGAATTAAACCAAGAGTAAGAAAAAAATTACTAGGACTAAACCACAAGTTAGAAAATAAAAACAACTAGCATTAAACCATAAGTCAAGAAATGAAAATGACTGGGATTAAGCCATAAGTCAGAAAATAGAAAATAGCCAAGACTAAACCACAAGTCAAAAAATCAAAATGATTGAAATAAAATCATGAGTCAGAGAAAAGAAAATGACTAGGATTAAATCATGAGTCAAAAAATAAAAATGATCTAGATTAAACCATGAGTCAAAAAATAAAAACAATCGAAATTAAAATCATGAGTTAGAAAATGAAAATGACAGGGATTAAATTATGAGTCAAAAAATGAAAATGACTAAGATTAAATTGCAAGTCAAAAAATGAAAATGACTGGAATTAAATCACAAGTCAGAAAATGAAAATGATTAAGATTAAACCTCAAGTCAAAAAATAAAAATGACTGGGATTAAACCACGTGTTAAAAAATGAAAATGACTGAGATTAAACCATAGCTAGAAAATGAATACAATAGAGTTTAAATCACGAGTCAAGAAGTGAAAATGGCTGGGATTAAATTATGAGTCAGAAAATGAAAATAACCGAGATTAAACCAAGAGTCAGAAAATGAAAAAGATCAGGATTAAACTCAGAGTTAGAAAATGAAAACGATTTGGATTAAACCATGAGTCAATAAATGAAAATGGTCGATATTAAACTAGGAGTCAAAAAATAAAAATGACTGGGATTAAATCACCAATCAGAAAAAGAAAAACGATCGAGATTAAGCAATGAGTCAAAAAAATAAAAAATGACTGGGATTAAACCACTTGTCAGAAAATTAAAATGACAAGCATTAAACCACTAGTCAGAAAATAAAAATGATCGAGATTAAACCATGAGTCAAAACGTGAAAACGACAAGGATTAAACCACCAGTTAGAAAAGAAAAAAGATCGAGATTAAACCATGAATCAAAAAATGAAAATGATCGAAATTAAACCATGAGTTGGAAAACAAAAACTTTCGAAATTAAATCACGAGTCAGAAAATGAAAACAATCGAGATTAGACTATGAGTCAAAAAATAAAAATGACTGAGATTAAACCACAAGTAAGAAAATGGAAATGACCGACATTAAACCATGTCTCAAAAAATGAAAACCCCCAAGATTAAACCATGAGTCAAAAAATGAAAAATGGCTGACATTAAACCATGAGTCAAAAAATGAAAACAACCAAAATTAAATTACAAATTAAAGAAAAGAAAATGACCAAGATTAAATCATGGATCAAAAAATGAAAACAATCGAGATTAAACCACGAGTCAAAAAATGAAAATGACTAAAATTAAATCATGAGTCAGAAAATGAAAATGACTAGATTAAATCACAAGTCAAAAAATTAAAATGATCAAAATTAAATCATGAGTCAGATAATGAAAATGACCGGGATTAAATCACAAGTCAGAAAATGAAAATGACTAGGATTAAACCATGAGTTAAAAAATGAAAACGACTAGAATTAAACCATGAGTTAGAAAATGAATACAACTAGGTTTAAATCACAAGTCAAGAAATGAAAATGACCAAGATTAAATCATGAATCAGAAAATGAAAAACGACCAAAATTAAACTACGAGTCAAAAAATGAAAACGACTGAGATTAAACCACTAGTTAGAAAATAAAAATGACAAAGATTAAACCATAAGTTAGGAAATTAAAATGATCATGATTAAACCATGAGTTAGAAAATGAAAAACGACTATGGTTAAACCACCAGTTAGAAAAAAAAATGACCAAGATTAAACTATGAGCCAAAAAATGAAAACTAATGGGATTAAACCATGAGTCAGAAAATGAAAATAACCTGGATTAAACCTTGAGTAAAAAAAAAATTATTAGGATTAAACCATGACTTAGAAAAATAAAAAATGACCGAGATTAAACCATGAGTTAGAAAATGAAAAATGACCAAGATTAAACCACGACTTAGAAAAATAAAAAATGATCGAGATTAAACCATGGTTAGAAAATGAAAAATGACCAAGATTAAACCACGAGTCAGAAAATTGAAATGATTGGGATTAAACCACGACTTAGAAAATGAAAATAATCAAAATTAATCACAAGTAAGAGAAAAGAAAAAACTAGGGTTAATTCACAGGTCAAAAAATGAAAACAATCAAGATTAAACCACGAGTCAAAAATAAAAATGACCAAAATTAAATCATGAGTCAAAAAATAAAAATGATTGGGATTAAATCACGAATTAAAAAAATGAAAATGATCAGAATTAAATCACTAGTCAAAGAATGGAAATGATCGAGATTAAATCATAAGTCAGAAAATGAAAACGACTACGATTAAACCAGGAGTTAGAAAATGAAAACAATCAAGATTAAACGCGAGTCAGAAAATGAAAATGACTGAGGTTAAAACACCAATCAGAAAAAAGAAAAATGACAGAGATTAAATCACAAGTCAAAAAATGAAAACGAACAGGATTAAACCACGAGTCAAAAAATGAAAACAACTGGGATTAAACCACCTATCAAAAAAAGAAAAATGATCGGGATTAAACAATGAGTGAGAAAATGAAAACGATTGAGATTAAATCATGAGTCAAAAAATGAAAATGACCTTGATTAAACCACGAGTTAAAAAATAAAAATGACCAAGATTAAACCTTAAGTATGAAAAAGAAAAATTACTGGGATTGAACCACGAATGAGAAAAAAAAATCAGGATTAAACCATGAGTTAGAAAACAAAAACGACCAAGATTAAACCAAGAGCCAAAAAATGAAAATGACTAGGATTAAACCATAACTTAGAAATAAAAAAAGACTGGATTAAATCACGAGTCAAAAAATGAAAACAATCGAGATTAAACCTCGAGTCAGCAAATGAAAAATGATCGAGATTAAACCATGAGTCTAAAAATGAAAATGATTGAGATTAAACAACGAGTGAAAAAATGAAAATGACCAAGATTAAACAACGAGTTAGAAAATGAAAATGACCTAGATTTAACCATGAGTCAAAAATGAAAATGACTTGGATTAAACCATAAGTCAGAAAATGAAAACGACCAAGATTAAATCTCAAGTCAGAAAATAAAAATGACCGAGATTAAACTACGAGTTAGAAAATAAAAATGACTGAGATTAAGCCACAAGTTAAAAAATAAAAATGAACAAAATAAAATTACAAGTGAGAGAAAAGAAAATGACCAAAATTAAATCACAGGTTAGAAAATAAAAATGATTAAGATTAAATCATGAGTCAGGAAATGAAAACGGAAAAAATTAAATTACAAGTTAGAAAATGAAAATGACATGATTAAATCACGAGTCAAAAAATGAAAATGACTAGAATTAAATAATAAGTTAGTGAATGAAAATTATGGGAATTAAACCACAAGTCAAAAAATGAAAACGATCAAAATTAATTCACGAGTCAAAAAATAAAAATGATCGGGATTAAACCATGAGTAAGAAAAAGAAAATGATCGAGATTAACCACAAGTTAGAAAATGAAAACGATGGGGATTAAACCATGAGTCAAAAATGAAAATGACGAGATTAAACCATGAGTCAAAAAATGAAAATGACCAGGTTTAAATGATGAGTGAAGAAATGAAAATGACTGGGATTAAATCATGAGCCAAAAAATGAAAAACGACTGGGATTAAACCACAAGTAGAAAATGAAAATGACAGAGATTAAACCACTAGCCAAAAAAGGAAAAACAAAAGGGATTAAACCAAGAGTCAAAAAATAAAAATGATCGGGATTAAACCACGAGTCAAAAAATTAAAACGATTCAGATTAAACCACATGTTAGAAAATGAAAATGATCGAGACTAAACCATGAGTCAGAAAAAGAAAAACGATCAGGATTAAAACATGAAAGACAAAAAAAAACTGAATTAAACCACAAGTTAGAAAATGAAAATGACGGGAATTAAACCACAGTTAGAAAATAAAAATAATCAGGATTAAACCATGAGTTAGAAAATGAAAAACGGTTGGGATTAAACCATAAGTCAAAAAATCAAAATGACCAAAATTAAATCATGAGTTAGAGAAAAGAAAACGACTGAGAATAAATCACGAGCCAAAAAATGAAAATCACCAGGATTAAACCACGAGTCAGAAAAAAAAAACGATCAAAATTAAATCACAAGTCAAAAAACATAAATGAAAAGGATTAAATTCGAGTCAAAAAATGAAAACAAACAAAATTAAATCATGAGTCAGAGGATGAAAATGATGGGAATTAAACCAAAAGTCTAACTATGAAAATGATCAGATTAAAGCATTAGTCAAAAAATGAAAATGACTGAAATTAAATCATGAGTTAGAAAATGCAAATGACCATGATTAAATGATGAGTCAAAAAATGAAAACGACCATGATTAAACCATGAGTCAAAAAATGGAAATGACCGGGATTAAACCATAAGTCAGAAAATGAATACGATTGAGTTTAAATTGTGAGTCAAGAAATAAAAGTGATCGAGATTAAATCACGAGTCAAAAAATAAAAAATGATCAAGATTGAATCATGAGTCAGAAAATGAAAATGACCAAGATTAAATTGCAAGTCAAAAAATGAAAATGACTCGGATTAAACCATGAGTCAAAAAATGAAAATTGATCGAAATTAAACCACCAGCCAGTAAAAGAAAAATGACCGAGATTAAACTACAAGGTAGAAAATGAAAATATTTGAAATTAAACCACGAGTTAGAAAATGAAAATGATCAAGATTAAAGTACCAGTCAGAAAATGAAATGACCCAAATTAAACCACCAATCAGAAAATGAAAACGACTAAGATTAAACCATGAGTCAGAAAAAGAAAAAGGACCGGGATAAAACCATGAATGAAAAAATAAAAACGATCGGTATTAAACCATGTGTCAAAAAATAAAAATGATCGAGATTAAACCATGAGTCAGAGAATGAAAAACAACATGGATTAAACCATGAGTAAAAAAAAAACAAAATGACTGGAATTAAATCATGAGTGAGATAAAAGAAAACAATCGAGATTAAATTATGGGTCAAAAAATGAAAATTGTCAAAATTAAATCACTAGTTAGAAAATGAAAACAACATGGATTAAATCACGAGTAAAAAAATGAAAATGACCAGAATTAAATAATGAGTTAGAGAATGAAAACGATAAAAATTAATCTATGAGTCAAAAAATGATAATGACAGGATTTAAATCATTTGTCAGAAAATGAAAACAACTAGGTTTAAACCATGAGTCAAAAAATAAAAATGACCAGAATTAAATCACGTGTTAGAAAATAAAGACAATCGAGTTTAAACCATGAGTCAAAAAATAAAAATGATCGGGATTAAACTATGAGTTAAAAAATGAAAATAATCGGGATTAAACCACCAATCAAAAAAAGAAAAATGATCGAGATTAAACCACGAGCCAAAAAATAAAAATGACCAAGATTAAACCATGAGTCTAAAAATGAAAATGAGTAAAATTAAACCACGAGTCAAAAAAAGAAAAACGACCTCGATTAAACCAAGAGTTAGAAAAAAATGATCAAGATTAAACCATAAGTCAGAAAATGAAAACGATTGGCATTAAACCACAAGTCAATAAATGAAAATGATTGGGATTAAATCATGAGTCAAAAAATGAAAATGATCGGTATTAAACCATGAGTTAGAAAATCAAAATGATTGAGATTAAACAATGAGTCAAAGGATGAAAAACAATAGGAATTAAACCATGAGTCAAAAAAAATGATCAAAATTAAATCACGAGTGAGAGAAAAGAAAACGACTGAGATTAAATCACGAGTCAGAAAATGACAATGGCCAAAATTAAATCACGAGTTAGAAAATAAAAATAACTAGAATTAAATAATAAGTCAATGAATGGAAACGATGGGAATTAAATCAATAGTCAAAAAATGAAAATGATCAAAATTAAATCACGAGTCAAAAAGTGAAAACGACCAGGATTAAACCATGAGTTAAAAAATAAAAACAACTGCAATTAAACCATGAGTCAAAAAATGAAAACAATCGAGATTAAACCACAAGTCAAAAAATGAATACCACTTAGCTTAAATCATGAGTCAAGAAATGAAAACGATTAGGATTAAATCATGAGTTAGAAAATAAAAAATGATTGGGATTAAACCACGAGTCAAAAAATAAAAATGACTGAGATTAAAACACCAATCAAAAAAAGAAAAATAATTGAGATTAAATCAAGAGTCAAAAAATGAGAATGATTAGGATTAAACCATAAGTCAGAAAATGAAAATGACATGGATTAAACTAGGAGTTACAAAAAAAAAATGATCGGGATTAAACCAAGAGTGAGAAAAAAATGATCGAGATTAATCCACGAATCAAAAAATGAAAACAATCAACATGAAAACACAAGTTAAAAAATAAAAATGATTGGGATTAAACCACAAGTCAGAAAATGCAAAATAGCGAAGATTAAACTATAAGTCAAAAAATCAAAATGATTGAAATGAAATCATGAGTTAGAGAAAAGAAAACGGCCAAGATTAATAAAACAATCGAGATTAAACCACAAGTAAAAAAATGAAAACGACCAAAATTAAGTCATGAGTCAAAAAATGAAAATGATAGGGATTAAATCATGAGCAAAAAATGAAAACGATCTGATTAAATCACAAGTCAGAGGATGAAAATGACAAGATTTAAACCACGAGTCAAAAAATGATAGCGACTGAGATTAAATCACAAGTCAAAATGCAAACAACCGGAATTGAATCATGAGTCAAAAAATTAAAATGACCAGGATTAAATCACGAGTCAAAAAATGAAAATGACTGAGATTAAACCATGACTCAAGAAATGAAAATAACCAAGATTAAACCACGAGTTAGAAAATGAATAAAATTGAGTTTAAATTACAAGTCAAGAAGTGAAAATGATCGAGATTAAATTACGGCTTAGAAAATGAAAAATGACCAGGATTAAACCACAAGTCAAAAAATGAAAACGACCAAGATTAAACCAAGAGTCAAAAAATGAAAAAGATTGGGATTAAACAACGAGTCAGAAAATGAAAATGATCTAGATTAAACCATGAGTTAAAAAATGAAATGATCGAGATTAAACCATGAGTCAAAAAATAAAAACAAAAAGGATTAACCACCAGTCAAAAAAATGACTAAGATTAAACGATGAGTTAAAAAATGAAAATGACCAGAATTAAATCACAAGTCAGAAATAAAAATGACCAAAATTAAACCACGAGTCAAAAAATTAAAATGACAAGTATTAAACCACCAGTCAAAAATTGAAAATAATTGAGATTAAACCATAAGTTAAAAAATGAAAACGACCACGATTAAATCACTAGTTAGAAAAAGAAAAATGACCGGGATTAAACCATGAGTCAAAAAATGAAAATAACCAGAATTAAACCATGAGACAAAAAATAAAAATTATCAGAATTAAATCATGAGTCAAAAAATGAAAATGACTGAGATTAGTGTATGAGTCAAAAAATAAAATGACTAGGATTAAACCACGAGTCAAAAAATAAAAATGATTGGAATTAAACCATATGTCAAAAAATGAAAACCACCAGGATTAAACCACGAGTTAGAAAATGAAAATGGTCAAGATTAAACCATAAGTCAAAAAATCAAAATAATTGGGATTAAACTATGAGTCAGAAGAGAAAAACAACTTAAATTAAATCTCAAGTTAGAGAAAAGAAAACGACGAGGATTAAATCATGGGTTAGAAAATGAAAACAATCAAGATTAAACCATGAGTCAAAAAATGAAAACGACCAAAATTAAATCACGAGTCAAAAAATGAAAATGATCGAGATTAAATCACAAGTCAAAAAATGAAAACGATCATAAATAAATCATGAGTTAGAGAATGAAAATGATCAAAATTAAATCACAAGTTAGAAAATTAAAATAACCAAGATTAAACCACAAGTCAAAATATGAAAATGACAAAAATTAAACAATGAGTTAGAAAATGAATACGACTGGGTTTAAAATCACAAGTCAAGAAATGAAAACAACTAAGATTAAATCATGAATCAAAAAATGAAAAACAATCGAGATTAAACCATGAGTCAAAAAATGAAAATAACTTAGATTAAACTACTAGTTAGAAAATGAAAACGATGAAGATTAAACCATGAATCAGAAAATGAAAATGATCGGGATTAAACTATGAGTCAGAAAATGAAAAATGACCAAGGTTAAACCACCAATAAGAAAAAGAAAAATGATTGGGATTAAACCACGAGTTAGAAAATGAAAATGAATGGGATTAAACCATGAGTCAGAAAATGAAAACAACCCGGATTAAGCCATGAGTCAAAAAATAAAAATGACCGAGATTAAACCATCAATCAAAAAAAGAAAAATGACCAAGATTAAATCACGAGTGAGAAAATGAAAGGAATCGAGATTAAACCATGAGTTAAAAAATGAAAACGACTCGGATTAAACCACGAGTCAAAAAATACAAATGACTTAGATTATACCATTAGTCAGAAAAAGAAAAACGATTAGGATTATACCACAAGTGACAAAATGAAAGGAACCAATATTAAACCACGAGTCAAAAAATGAAAACAACCCGGATTAAACTACAAGTCAGAAAATGAAAGCAACCGGGATTAAACTTTGAGTATGAAAAAGAAAAAGTGGTGGGATTAAACCATGAGTGAGAAAATAAAAATGATCAAGATTAAACTACGAGTCAAAAAATGAAAATGACTGGATTAAACCATGAGTCAAAAAATGAAAATGGCCAAGAATAGACCATGACTCAGAAAATAAAAAAACAACTACGATTAAGCCATGAATCAGAAAATGAAAAACGACCAGGATTAAACCATGAGTCAAAAAATCAAAACAATTGGGATTAAACCACGGCTTAGAAAATCAAAACAACCAAAATTAAATCATGAGTCAGAGAAAAGAAAACGACTGGATTAAATCTAGGACCAAAAATAAAAACGATCAAGATTAAACTGCAAGTCAAAAAATGAAAATGACCAAAATTAAATCACGAGTTAGAAAATAAATAAAAATGATCGGGATTAAATCATGAGTAAAAAAATGAAAACAATTGAAATTAAATCATGAGTCAGAGAATGAAAACAATCAAGATTAAGTCACAAGTTAAAAAATAAAAATGACAAGGATTAAACCATGAGTTAGAAAATGAAAATGAATGAGATTAAACCTAAGTCAAAAAATGAAAAACAACCAAGGTTAAAACACCAATCAGAAAAAGAAAAATGACTGAGATTAAATCAAGAGTCAAAAAATAAAAAATGAATGGGATTAAACCATGAGTCAGAAATCAAAATGTCTCAAATTAAACCACGAGTCAAAAAATGAAAATGACCAGGATTATACCACTTGTCAAAAAAAGAAAAACGATCGGGATTAAACAATAAGTGAGAAAATGAAAACTACTGGGATTAAACTACAAGTCAGAAAACAAAAATGACTGAGATTAAACCTTGAGTATGAAAAAGCAAAAGTACCAAGATTAAACCACGTGTGAGAAAATAAAAATGATCAGAATTAAATCATAAGTCAAAAAATGAAAAAGACAAAGATTAAACCATGAGCCAAAAAATGAAAATGACCGAGATTAAACCATGACTTAGAAAATAAAAAAAGAGTGAGATTAAACCATGAGGAGTAAACCATGACTTAGAAAATAAAAAAAGAGTGAGATTAAACCATGAGTCAGAAAATGAAAACGATCATGATTAAACTGCAAGTCAGAAAATGAAAATGATCGGTATTAAATCATGAGTTAAGAAATGAAAATGATAGGGATTAAACCTAGAGTCAGCAAATGAAAAATAACCGAGATTAAACTATAAGTAAAAAAGTAAAAATGACCAAGATTAAACCACGAGTCATAAAATGAAAATGACAGGGATTAAACCAAGAGTTAGAAAATGAAAACAATTAAGATTAAATTACGAGTCAAAAAATGAAAATGACCCAAATTAAACCTTGAGTTAGAAAATGAAAATGATCATGATTAAACTATGAGTCAGAGAATGAAAAATGATAGGGATTAAACCATGAGTCAAAAAAAAAAATGATCGAAATTAAATTATGAGTGAGAGAAAAGAAAACGACTGAGATTAAATCATAAGTCAAAAAATGAAAACGATGAAAATGAAATCACGAGTTAGAAAATGAAAATGATAGGGATTAAATCACGAGTCAAAAAATAAAAATGACGAAAATTAAATAATGAGTCAAAGAATGAAAATGATGGGAATTAAACCGCGAGTCAAAAAATCAAAATGATTGGGATTAAACCATGAGTCAAAAAATGAAAATGACTAGGATTAAACCACGAGTCAAAAAATGAAAGCGACTAATGTTAAACCATGGTAAAAAATGAAAATGACCGAGATTAAACTACAAGGCAAAAAATGAATACCACTAGGTTTAAATCATCAATCAAGAAATGAAATTGACTAGGATTAAATCACAATTCAAAAAATGAAAAACGATCATGATTAAACCATGAGTCAAAAAATGAAAATGATCGAGTTTAAACCACCAGTCAGAAAAAGAAAAACAATCAAGATTAAACAATGAGTCAGAAAATGAAAACGACCAGGATTAAAACATGACTTAGAAAATGAAAATGAGCTGGATTAAACCATGAGTTAAAAAAGAAAAATGATCAAGATTAAACCAAGAGTGAGAAAAAAATTACCTGGATTAAACCAAAAGTCAAAAAATGAAAATGACCAAGATTAAACCATAAGTCAAAAAATGGAAAACAGCCGAGATTAAACCACAAGTCAAAAAATCAAAATGATCAAAATTAAATCATGAGTCTAAGAAAAGAAAATGACAAGGATTAAATCACAAGTCAAAAAATAAAAACGACTGGGATTAGACCATGGGTTAAAAAATAAAAATGATTGGAGTTAAATTATGAGTTAGAAAATAAAAATGATAGGAATTACATCATGAGTTAGAAAATGAAAATTATTAGATTAAAATCACAAGTCAGAGAATGAAAATGACAAGAATTAAACCATGAGTCAAAAAATGAAAATGACCATGATTAGACTGTAAGTCAAAAAATAAAAATAACTGAAATTAAATCACGAGTCAGAAATGAAAATGACCAGGATTAAACCACGAAACAAAAAATGAAAATGATCAAGATTAAACCACAAGTCAAAAATTGAAAATGATCGGGATTATACTACGAGTTAGAAAATTAATACAACCAGGTTTAAATCATAAGTCAAGAAGTAAAAATGATCGGGATTAAATTACAAGTCAAAAAATGAAAAATGACTAGGATTAAACCACAAGTCAGAAAATGAAAATGACTAGGATTAAACCAGGAGTCAAAAAATGAAAACAATTGAGATTAAACCACAAGTCAAAAAATGAAAACAACATAGATTAAACCATGAGTCAAAAATGAAAATGATCATGATTAAACCATCAATCAAAAAATAAAAATTATTGGGATTAAACCACCAGTTAGAAAAAGAAAAATGACCGAGATTAAACCACAAGTCAAAAAATGAAATGACCAAAATTAAACCACAAGTCAGAAAATGAAAACGACCGAGATTAAACCATGAATTAGAAAATGAAAATGACTCGTATTAAAGCACCTGTCAAAAAATGAAAATGACTAAGATTAAATCATGAGTCAGAAAATGAAAATGACCAGGATTAAACTACCAGTCAGAAAAAGACAAATGATCAAGATAAAACACCAAGTTAAAAAATAAAAATCACCAAAATTAAACCACAAGTCAAAAAATAAAACGATCGGGATTAAACTATGAGTCAAAAAGTAAAAATGACTCGGACTAAACCACGAGTCAAAAAATGAGAACTATCGAGATTAAATCACGTGTCAAAAAATTAAAAGCACCAGGATTAAACCACAGTCAAAAAATAAAAAATGGCTGGGATTAAATCAAGAGTTAGAAAATCAAAACAATTGGGATTAAACCACAAGTCAAAAGATGAAAACATTCAAAATTAAATCATGAGTTAGAGAAAAGAAACCGACCAGGATTAAATCATAGGTCAAAAAATGAAAACGATTAAGATTAAATCACGAGTCAAAAAATTAAAACGATGGAAATTAAATCATAAGTTAGAAAATAAAAATGATCAGGATTAAATAACGAGTCAAAAAATGAAAATAATTGAAATTAAATCATGAGTCAAAGAATGAAAATGACAAGGATCAAAACCATGAGTTAGAAAATGAGTACGATTGGGTTTAAATCATGAGTCAAGAAATGAAAATGACCAAGATTAAATCATCAGTTAGAAAATGAAAACAACTAGGATCAAAACATGAGTCAAAAAATGAAAATGACTGGAATTAAACCACAAGTCAAAAATGAAAAATGACTAAGGTTAAACCAACACTTAGAAAAAGGAAAATGACTAGGATTCAACCACGAGTTAGAAAATGAAAATGAACAAGATTAAACCATAGGTCAGAAAATAAAAACGATTGAGATTAAACCATGAGTCAAAAAATGAAAACAACCAAAATTAAATCACAAGTCAAAAAATGAAAATGAACTAGATTAAATCATGAATCAGAGAATGAAAATGATCAAAATTAAATCATGAGTCAGAGAATGAAAATGATCAAAATTAAATCACAAGTTAAAAAATGAAAATGATCGAGATAAAACCATGAGTTTGAAAATGAAAATGACTGAGATTAAATCATGAGTTAGAAAATGAAAAACGACTAAGGTTAAACACTAGTTAAAAAAAATGATCAAGATTTAATTACGAGTCAGAAAATGAAAATGAAAAGGATTAAATCACGAGTCAGAAAATGAAAATGACCAGGATTAAACCACCTGTGAAAATAAAGAAAAATGGCCAGGATTAAACAACGAGTGAGAAAATGAAAACGACTGAGATTAAACCTTGAGTACGTAAAAGAAAAAGTATTGGGATTAAACCATAAGTGAAAAATAAATCCTATCAGGATTAAACCATGACTTAGAAAATGAAAATGATTGGGATTAAATCGTGACTTAGAAAATGAAAAATGATCGAGATTAAACCATGAGTCAAAAAATGAAAAGAACTAGGATTAATCCTTAAGTCAGCAAATGAAAAATGACCAAGATTAAACCATGAGTTAAAAAATGAAAATGACCACGATTAAACCATGAGTCAAAAAGTGAAAACGACCGGGATTAAACCATGAGTAAGAAAAAAAATGATCGAGAATAAACTACGAGTCAGAAAATTAAAACAACCCATACTAAACCACGAATCAAAAAATGAAAAAACCCAGATTAAACCATGAGTCAGAAAATGAAAATGACTAGGATTAAACTTTGAGTTAGAAAATGAAAACGATCGAGATTAAACCACTAGTCAAAAAAGGAAAAACAATCGGGATTAAACCATGAGTTAGAAGATGAAAATGACCTGGATTAAACTAGTAGTTAGAAAATAAAAATGACCCTAATTAAACCATGAGTCAGAAAAATGAAAATGACTCAAATTAAATGCTGAGTTAGAGAATGAAAACGATCGGGATTAAACCACTAGTAAAAAAAAAAAACGATCAAGATTAAATCGTGAGTCAGAAAAATAAAAACGACCAGGATTAATAAATGTGTAAGAAAAAAAAATGATTGGGGTTAAACCATAAGTCAGAAAATGAAAATGATTGGGATTAAACCATGAGTCAAAAAATGAAAATGACCTGAATTAAACCACTAGTTAAAAAATAAAAACAACAGGATTAAACCACGAGTCAAAAAAAGAAAAACGACCAGGATTAAACCACGAGTGAGAAAAGAAAATGATCAAGATTAAACCATGAGTCAGAAAATGAAAAAGACAAAGCTTAAACCACAAGCCAAAAAACAAAAACGATCAGGATTAAACCACTAATCAAAAAATGAATATGATTGGGATTAGACCCCCAATCAAAAAATCAAAACGATCGAGATTAAACCACAAGTCAAAAAAAAAGAAAGATTGAGATTAAACTATGAGTAACAGAATGAAAAAGATCAAGATTAAACCATGAGTCAAACAATGAAAATGCTCGAAATTAAACCACAAGTCAGAGAAAGAAAAACGACAGGGATTAAACCAAGAGTCAAAAAAACAAAATGACCAGAATTAAATCATGAGTGAGAGAAAACAAAAGATCAAGATTGAATAATGGGTTAGAAAATGAAAACGATGGGATAAAACCATGAGTCAGAAAATAATAACAACCAAAATTAAATCATGAGTCAGAAAATGAAAATGAATAGAATTAAATAATAAGTCAGAGAATGAAAATGATGGGAATGAAACCATGAGTCAAAAAATAAAAATGACTAAAATTAAATCACAAGTTAAAAAATAAAAAAGATCAAGATTAAACTACGAGTCAAAAATGGAAAACGACAGGAATAAACCACAAATCAAAAAATGAATATGATCGAGTTTAAACCGCAAGTCAAAAAATAAAAATGACCGAAATTAAACCATAAGTTAAAAAATGAATACGACTAGGTTTAAATCACGAGTCAAGAAATAAAAATGATTGGGATTAAATCACAAGTAAGAAAATAAAAAATGATTAGGATTAAACCATGAATCAAAAAATGAAAATGACCAAGATTAAACCACCAATTAGAAAAGGAAAATCGACTAGGATTAAACCACGAATCAGAGAATGACAATGACCTGAATTCAACCATGAGTAAAAAAAATGACCGAGATTAAACCACGAGTCATAAAAAGAAAAACGACTGGGATTAAACCAAGAATGAGAAAAAAAATGACCAGGGTTAAACTACAAGTCAAAAAATAAAAGCAACCAGCATTAAACCACGAGTCAAAAAATAAAAACGACCAAGATTAAACCATAAGTCAGAAAATGGAAAACAAGAGATGACCAGGATTAAACCACGAGTCAGAAAATAAAAATGATTGGATTAAACCACAAGTCAGAGAATGAAAAATGATAGGGATTAAACCACGAGTCAAAAAAAAATGAATAAAATAAAATTACGAGTGAGCGAAGAGAAAATGACCAAAATTAAAATCACAGGTTAGAAAATGAAAATGGCAAAAATTAAATCACAAGTTAGGAAATGAAAATGACTAGAATTAAATAATAAGTCAGTGAATGAAAATGATAGGAACTAAACCACAAGTCAAAAAATGAAAGCGATCAGAATTAATTCACAAGTTAAAAAATAAAAATGATCGGGATTAAACCACGAGTGAGAAAAAGAAAATGATTGGGATTAAACCACAAGTTAGAAAATGAAAACGATTGGGATTAAACCATGAGTTAGAAAATGAAAACGACTAGGTTTAAATCATGAGTCAAGAAATGAAAATGACTCGGATTAAATCATGAGCCAGAAAATGAAAAACAACTAAGATTAAACTACGAGTAAGAAAATGAAAATGACAGAGATTAAACCACTAGCCAAAAAAGAAAAAATGGATTAAACCAAGAGTCAGAAAATAAAACAATCAGGATTAAACCACGAGTCAAAAAATTAAAATGACTCAGATTAAACCACATGTCAGAAAATGAAAATGACAGAGACTAAACCACGAGTCAGAAAAAAGAAAAATGATTAGGATTAAAACATGAAAGAGAAAAAAAAAGACTAAATTAAACCATGAGTTAGAAAATGAAAATGATCGGGATTAAACCACAAGTTAGACAATGAAAACAATCAGGATTAAACCACGAGTTAGAAAATGAAAAAACGGTCAGGATTAAACCATGAGTCAAAAAATCAAAATGACCAAAATTAAATCATGAGTTAGAGAAAAGAAAATGACTGAGAATAAATCATGGGCCAAAAAATGAAAATGACCAGAATTAAACCACGAGTCAAAAAATAAAAGCGATCAAAATTAAATCATAAGTCAAAAAACATAAATGACAGGGATTAAATCACGAGTCAAAAAATGAAAACAAATGAAATTAAATCATGAGTCAGAGGATGGAAACGATGGGAATTAAACCAATAGTCTAACAATGAAAATGACCAGGATTAAAGCATTAGTTAAAAAATGAAAATGATCAAAATTAAATCACGAGCCAGAAAATGAAAATGACCAGGATTAAACCACAAGTCAGAAATGAATACGACCGAGTTTAAATATGAGTCAAGAAATAAAAATTACCGAGATTAAATCACGAGTCAAAAAATGAAAACGACATGGATTAAACCATGAGTCAAAAAATGAAATCGATCAGAATTAAACCACCAGTCAGTAAAAGAAAAATGACCAAGATTAAACTACGAGGTAAAAATAAAAATGATCGAAATTAAACCATGAGTCAGAAAATGAAAACGATCAAGATTAAACTACTAGTCAGAAAATGAAAATGACCCAAATTAAACCACCAGTCAAAAAATGAAAATGACCAAGATTGAACCACGAGTCAGAAAAGAAAAAAGACGGGGATTAAACCATGAGTGAGAAAATAAAAATGATCGGTATTAAACCATGTCTCAAAAAATAAAAATAACTGGGATTAGACCACAAGTTAAAAAATAAAATGGTCGAGATAAAAACATGAGTCAAAAAATGAAAATGATCAGGATTAAACCATGAGTCAGGGAATGAAAAGCAACAAGGATTAAACCATGAGTAAAAAAAAAACAAAATGATTGGAATTAAATCTTGAGTGAGAGAAAATAAAACAATTGAGATTAAATCGTGGGTCAAAAAATGAAAACGACTGGAATTAAATCACAATTCAAAAAATGAAAACTGTCAAAATTAAATCACTAGCTAGAAAATGAAAACAACAGGGATTAAATCATGAGTCAAAAAATAAAAATGACCAGAATTAAATAATGAGTTAGAGAATAAAAAATTTAAATATTAATAATAACAACTGGATTTAAATCATTTGTCAGAAAATGAAAACAACTGGGTTTAAACCACGAGTCAAAAAATAAAAACGACCAGAATTAAATCACATATCAGAAAATGAAGACAATTGAGTTTAAACCATGAGTCAAAAAATAAAAATGATCGAGATTAAACCACCAATCAAAAAAAGAAAAACGATCGAGATTAAACCGTGAGCCAAAAAATGAAAATGACCAAGATTAAACCATGAGTCTAAAAATGAAAATGACTGAAATTAAACCAAAAGTAAAAAAAAAAAAATGACCTCGATTAAACCAAGAGTGAGAAGAAAAATGATCGGAATTAAATCACAAGTCAGAAAATAAAAACCACTGGCATTAAACCACAAGTCAAAATATGAAAATGACCGGGATTAAATCACAAGTCAAAAAGTGGAAAAAGGTAAAGATTAAACCATAAGTCAAAAAATCAAAATGATCGAACTTAAATCATGAGTCAGAGAAAAAAAAATCACCAAGATTAAATCACAAGTCAAAAAATGAAAACGATCGTGATTAAACCACGAGTCAAAAAATGAAAATGATTAGAGTTAAATCATAAGTTAGAAAATGAAAACAACTGCGATTCAACCATGAGCCAAAAAAGAAAATGACTAGGATTAAACCATGAGTTAGAAAATGAATATGACCAAGTTTAAATCATGGTCAAGAAGTGAAAACGACCAGGATTAAATTATGAGTTAAAAAATAAAAAGTGACTAAGATTAAACCATGAGTTTGAAAATGAAAATAACTAAAATTAAACCAGAAGTTAGAAAATGAAAACGATCAAGATTAAACAATGAGTCAAAAAATGAAAATGATTAGGATTAAACTATGAGTCAAAAAATTAAAATGACCAGGATTAAACTATAAGTCAAAAAATGAATACAATCAGATTTAAATCATGAGTCAAGAAATGAAAACGGTTAGGACTAAATCATAAGTTAGAAAATGAAAAATGATCAAGATTAAACCACGAGTTAGAAAATGAAAATGACCAAGATTAAACAAAAGTCAAAAAATGAAAATGATCGGGATTAAACCACCAGTCAATAAAAGAAAAATGACCAAGATTAAACTACGAAGAAGAAAATGAAAACAATGAGAATTAAAACCATAAGTCAAAAAATAAAAAAGATTAGGATTAAACCACCGTCAGAAAATGAAAATGACCTAGATTAAACCACCAGTTAGAAAATTAAAATGACTCAAATTAAACCATGAGTTAGAAAAACAAAAAGGACAAGGATTAAACCACCAATGAGAAAATGAAAATGATTGACATTAAACCACGAGTCAAAAAATGAAAATGATTGGGATTAAACCATGAGTCAAAAAATAAAAATGATCGATATTAAACCATGAGTTAGAAAATCAAAATGAATGAGATTAAACCACAAGTCAAAGGACGAAAAATAATAGGAATTAACCTTGAGTCAAAAAAACAAAACGATCAAAATTAAATCACGAGTGAGAGAAAAGAAAACGACTGAGATTAAATCATGAGTCAGAAAATGAAAATGATCAAAATTAAAACATGAGTCAAAAAATGACAATGGCCAAAATTAAATCACGAGTTAGAAAATGAAAATAACTAGAATTAAATAATAAGTCAACGAATGGAAATAATGGGAATTAAATCAAGAGTCAAAAAATGAAAATGATCGAAATTAAATCATGAGTCAGAAAGTGGAAATGATCAGGATTAAACCATGAGTCAAAAAATGAAAACAACTGGGATTAAACTATGAGTCAGAAAATGAAAACAATCAAGATTAAACAAGTCAAAAAATGAATACCACTTGGCTTAAATCATGAGTCAAGAAATGAAAACGATCAGAATCAAATCATGAGTTAGAAAATGAAAAATGATTGGGATTAAACCATGAGTCAAAAAATGAAAATGACTGAGATTAAAACACCAATCAAAAAAGAAAAATAACTAGGATTAAATCACGAGTCAGAAAATGAAAACGATCGGAATTAAAGCATAAGTCAGAAAATGAAAATGACATGGATTAAACTAGGAGTTACAAAAAGAAAAATGACCAGGATTAAACCAAGAGTGAGAAAAAAATGATCGAGATTAATCCATGAATCAAAAAATGAAAAACAATTAGCATGAAAACACAAGTTAAAAAAAATGACTGGGATTAAACTACAAGTCAAAAATTGAAAAATAGCCAAGATTAAACTACAAGTCAAAAAATCAAAATGATTGAAATGAAATGACTTAGAGAAAAGAAACAACCAGGATTAAATCACAAGCCAAAAAATAAAAACAATCGGGATTAAACCACAAGTCCAAAAATGAAAACAACTAGAATTAAGTCATGAATCAAAAAATAAAAATGACAGGGATTAAATCATGAGTTAAAAAATGAAAAGGATCGGATTAAAATCATAAGTCAGAGGATGAAAATGACAAGAATTAAACCATGAGTCAAAAAATAATAGCGACCGAGATTAAATCGTAAGTCAAAAAATGAAAACAACTGGAATTAAATTATGAGTCAAAAAATAAAAACGACCAGGATTAAACCACGAGTCAAAAAATGAAAATGACTGAGATTAAACCAGGACTCATAAAATGAAAATAACCGAGATTAAACCACGAGTTAGAAAATGAATAAAATCGAGTTTAAATCACAAGTTAATAAGTGAAAATGATCGAGATTAAATTACGAGTTAGAAAATGAAAAATGACTAAGATTAAACCACAAGTCAGAAAATGAAAATGACCAAGATTAAAACAAGAGTTAGAAAATGAAAAAGATTGGATTAAACCATGAGTCAAAAAATGAAACGATCGAGATTAAACCATGAGTCAAAAAATAAGAACAAAAGGGATTAAACCACCAGTCAAAAAAAATGATCAAGATTAAACCATGAGTTAAAAAATAAAAACGACCAGAATTAAACCACAAGTCAGAAAATGAAAATGACTAAAATTAAACCACTAGTCAGAAAATTAAAATGACAAGTATTAAACCACCAGTCAAAAACTAAAAATGATTGAGATTAAACCATAAGTCAAAAATGAAAACGACTAAGATTAAACCACCTGTCAGAAAAAGAAAAATGATCTAGATTAAACCATGATTCAAAAAAAAACCCGAATTAAACCACGAGAAAAAAAATAAAAACTATCGGAATTAAATCATGAGTCAGAAAATGAAAATGACTGAGATTAGTCTATGAGTCAAAAAATAAAATGACTAGGATTAAACCACGAGTCAAAAAATGAAAACGATTGGGATTAAACCATGTGTCAAAAAATGAAAACCATCGAGATTAAACCACAAGTCAGAAAATGAAAAATGGTCAAGATTAAACCACGAGTTAGAAAATCAAAATAATTGGGATTAAACCACGAGTCAGAAGAGAAAAACAACTTAAATTAAATCTTAAGTTAGAGAAAAAAAAACTAGGATTAAATCATGGGTTAAAAAATGAAAACAATCGAGATTAAACCACGTGTCAAAAAATGAAAACGACCGAAATTAAATCACAAGTCAAAAAATGAAAATGATTGTGATTAAATCACAAGTCAAAAAATGAAAACGATCAGAAATAAATCATGAGTCAAAGAATGAAAATGATCAAAATTAAATCACAAGTAAGAAAATAAAAATGACTGGAATTAAATTATAAGTCAAAAAATAAAAATGATAGGAATTAAATCATGAGTTAGAAAATGAAAATGATCATATTAAAATCATAAGTCAGAGAATGAAAATGACAAGAATTAAACCATGAGTCAAAAAATGAAAATGACCATGATTAAACTGCAAGTTAAAAAATAAAAATAACTAGAATTAAATCACAAGTCAGAAAATGAAAATGATCTGGATTAAACCACAAATCAGAAAATGAAAACGGCAAAGATTAAACCAGAAGTCAAAAATTGAAAATGATCAAGATTATACTATGAGTTAGAAAATTAATACAACTGAGTTTAAATCATAAGTCAAGAAGTAAAAATGATCGGGATTAAATTATAAGTCAAAAAATGAAAAATGACTAGGATTAAACCACAAGTCAGAAAATGAAAATGAATAGGATTAAACCAGGAGTCAAAAAATGAAAACAATTGGGATTAAACCACGAGTTAGAAAATGAAAACAACCTAGATTAAACCATGAGTCAAAAAATGAAAATGATCGAGATTAAACCATAAGTCAAAAAATGAAACGACCAAAATTAAACCATGAGTCAGAAAATGAAAATGACTAAGATTAAACCATGAATTAGAAAATGAAAATGACTCGTATTAAACCACCTGTTAGAAAATGAAAATGATTAAGATTAAATCATGAGTCAAAAAATGAAAACAACCAAGATTAAACTACCAGTTAGAAAAAGAAAAATGATCAAGATAAAACACCAAGTCAAAAAATAAAAATCACCAAAATTAAACCACAAGTCGAAAAATGAAAACTACCAAAATTAAATCATGAGTCAAAAAATGAAAACGATTGGGATTAAACTATGAGTCAAAAAGTAAAAATGACTTGGACTAAACCACAAGTCAGAAAATAAGAATGATCGAGATTAAACCACGTGTAAGAAAATTAAAACCACCAGGATTAAACCACGAGTTAAAAAATGAAAAACGACTGGGATTAAACCACGAGTTAGAAAATCAAAACAATTGGGATTAAACCACGAGTCAAAGGATGAAAACATTCAAAATTAAATCATGAGTTAGAGAAAAAAAACAACTAGGATTAAATCATGGTTCAGAAAATGAAAACGATCGAGATTAAACCACGAGTTAAAAAATAAAAACGATTGAAATTAAATCATAAGTTAGAAAATAAAAATGACCGGGATTAAATCATGAGTCAAAAAATGAAAATAATTGAAATTAAATCATGAGTCAAAGAATGAAAATGACAAGGGTTAAACCATGAGTTAGAAAATGAGTATGATTGGGTTTAAATCATAAGTCAAGAAATGAAAACAACCAAGATTAAATCACGAGTTAGAAAATGAAAAACAACCGGGATCAAACCATGAGTCAAAAAATGAAAATGATTGAGATTAAACCACTAGTCAAAAAATGAAAATGACAAAGATTAAACCACGAGTCAAAAAATAAAAATGACTGGGATTAAACCACAAGTCAAAAAATGAAAACGACCCAGACTAAACCATGAGTCAGAAAATAAAAATGATCAGGATTAAATCACTAGTCAGAAAAAGAAAAATGACTGGGATTAAACCATGAGTGAGAAAATGAAAATGACCAAGATTAAACCATGAGTCAAAAAATAAAAATGACCTAGATTAAACCATGAGTCAGAAAATAAAAACCATCGGAATTAAACTTTAAGTATGAAAAAAAAGAAGTACCAGGATTAAACCACGAGTGAGAAAATGAAAATGATCAAGATTAAACCACAAGTCAGAAAATGGAAAATGATAGGGATTAAACCACGAGTCAAAAAATCAAAATGATTAGGATTAAACCATGACTCAGAAAATGAAAACAACCGGAATTAAATCATAAGTGAAACAAAAAAAATAACTGGGATTAAATCACAAGTCAGAAAATAAAAACGATCAAGATTAAACCATGAGTCAAAAAATGAAAACAACCAAAATTAAATCATAAGTCAGAAAATAAAAACGAACGAGATTAAATCATGAATCAAAAAATGAAAACGATCAAAATTAAATCACGAGTCAGAAAATGAAAATGATCAAGATAAAACCACGAGTTAGAAAATGAAAATGACTAGGATTAAATCATGAGTTAGAAAATGAAAAACGACTAAGGTTAAAACACCAATCAAAAAAAGAAAAATGATCAAGATTTAATTATGAGTCAGAAAATGAAAACGAATAGGATTAAACCATGAGTCAGAAAATGAAAATGATCAGGATTAAACCACCTATCAAAAAAAAGAAAAACGGCCAGGATTAAACAACGAGTGAAAAAATGAAAACGACTGGGATTAAATCACGAGTCAGAAGATGAAAATGACCCAGTTTAAATCATGAGTCAGAAATGAAAACAACTAGGATTAAACCTTGAGTACGAAAAAAAAAAGTATTGGGATTAAACCACAAGTGAGAAATAAAAATGATCAAGATTAAACCATGAATTAGAAAATGAAAATGATTGGGATTAAATCGTGACTTAGAAAATGAAAAATGATCGAGATTAAACATGAGTCAAAAATTGAAAATGATCGTGCTTAAACCATGAGTCAGAAAATGAAAATGATTGGTATTAAATCACCAGTCAAAAAATGAAAATGACTAGGATTAATCCTCAAGTCAGCAAATGAAAAATGACCAAGATTAAACCATGAGTCAAAAAATGAAAATGACCACGATTAAACCACGAGTCAAAAAGTGAAAACGATTAGATCAAACCATGAGTAAGAAAAAAAATGATCGAGAATAAACTATGAGTCAAAAAATCAAAACAACCCATAATAAACCACGAGTCAAAAAATGAAAATGACCCGGATTAAACCATGAGTCAAAAAATGAAAAATGACTAGGATTAAACCTTGAGTTAGAAAATGAAAACGATCGAGATTAAACCACTAGTCAAAAAAAGAAAAACGATTAGGATTAAACCACAGGTCGAAGATGAAAACGACCTAGATTAAACTAGGAGTTAGAAAATAAAAATGACCCTAATTAAACCATGAGTCAGAAATGAAAATGACTCGGATTAAATGCTAAGTTAGAAAATGAAAATGATCGAGATTAAACCACTAGTCAAAAAAAATGATCAGGCTTAAATCGCAAGTCAGAAAAACAAAAACAACTAGGATTAAGAAATGAGTGAGAAAAAGAAAATGATTGGGGTTAAACCAAGAGTCAAAAAATGAAAACGATCGGGATTAAACCACGAGTCAGAAAATGAAAATGACCTGAATTAAACCACTAGTTAAAAAATGAAAACAACAACGATTAAACCACGAGTCAAAAAAAGAAAAACGACCAGGATTAAACTACGAGTGAGAAAAAAAATGATCAGGATTAAACTATGAGTCAGAAAATGAAAAAGACAAAGCTTAAACCACGAGCCAGAAAATGAAAACGATCTGGATTAAACCACCAATCAAAAAATGAATATGATTAGGAGTAAACCCCAATCAAGAAATGAAAACGATCGAGATTAAACCACAAGTCAGGAAAAAAGAAAGACCAAGATTAAACTATGAGTAACAGAATGAAAACGATCAAGATTAAACCATTAGTCAAACAATGAAAATGCTCGGGATTAAACCACAAGTCAGAGAAAGAAAAATGACAGGGATTAAACCATAAGTCAAAAAAAACAAAATGTCTAGAATTAAATCACGAGTGAGAGAAAATAAAATATCAGGATTAAATAATGGGTTAGAAAATGAAAACGACGGGATAAAACCATGAGTCAAAAAATAATAACAACCAAAATTAAATCACAAGTCAAAAAATGAAAATGAATAGAATTAAATAATAAGTCAGAGAATGAAAATGATAGGAATGAAACCATGAGTCAAAAAATAAAAATGACTGAAATTAAATCACGAGTCAGAAAATAAAAATGATTGAGATTAAACCATGAGTCAAAAAATGAAAACGACCAGGATTAAACCATAAATCAAAAAATGAATATGATCGGGTTTAAACCATAAGTCAAAAAATGAAAAAGACTGGGATTAAACCATAAGTTAAAAAAAGAATACGCTAGGTTTAAATCCTGAGTCAAGAAATAAAAACGACCGGGATTAAATCACAAGTAAGAAAATGAAAAATGATTGGGATTAAACCATGAGTCAAAAAATGAAAATGACCAAGATTAAACCACCAATTAGAAAAGGAAAATCGACTGGGATTAAACTATGAATTAGAGAATGAAAATGACCTGGATTCAACCATGAGTAAAAAAAAATGCTTGAGATTAAACCACGAGTCATAAAAAGAAAAACGATCGGGATTAAACCAAGAGTGAGAAAAAATGACCAGGATTAAACTACGAGTCAGAAAATAAAAGCAACGAACTTTAAACCACTGGTCAAAAAATGAAAATGACCAAGATTAAACCATAAGTCAGAAAATGGAAAATAATAGAGATTAATCCAGAAGTCAAAAAATCAAAACAATAAAAAATAAAACACGAGTCAGAGAAAAGAAAATGACCATGATTAAATCACGAGTCAAAAAATAAAAACAATTGAGATTAAACCACGAGTCAAAAAATGAAAATGACCAAAATTAAATTATGAGTCAAAAAATGAAAATGATAGGGATTAAATCACGAGCCAAACAGTGAAAACAACCAAAATAAAATCACGAGTTAGAGAATGAAAATGATGGAAATTAAACTATGAGTCAAAAAATGAAAACGACCAAGATTAAACCATAAGTTAAAAAAAAAAACGATCAAGATTAAATGACGAGTTAGAAAATGAATACGATCGAGTTTAAATCATGAGTCAAGAAGTGAAAACGATTGGGATTAAGTTACGAGTCAAAAAATAAAAATTGACTGGGATTAAACCATGAATCAGAAAATGAAAACGATCAGGTTTAAACAGGAGTCAAAAAATAAAAATGAATAGGATTAAACTACGAGTTAGAAAATGAAAATGATTTGGATTAAAACATTAGTCAAAAAATGAAAATGACTAGGATTAAACCATGAGTCAAAAAAAGAAAATGACAAAGATTAAACCACTAGTTAGAAAAAGAAAAACAACCAAGATTAAACCACAAGTCCAATACATGAAAATGATCAAAATTGTACTATGAGTCAGAAAATGAAAATGACAACCATAAGTTAGAAAATAAAAACAATTAGGATTAAACCACCAGTCAGAAATAGAAAAACGATTGAAATTAAACCACAAGTCAGAAAATGAAAACTACCGGAATTAAATCACGAGTCTGAAAATGAAAATGATCGAGATTAAACTATGAGTCATAAATAAAAATGATCGGCATTAAACCATGAGTTAGAAAATGAAAACGATCGAGATTAAACCATGAGTCAAAAAATGAAAACCACCAGGATTAAACCACGAGTCAAAAAATCAAAACGATTGGGATTAAATTGTGAGTTAGAAAATTAAAACAATTGGAATTAAATCACGAGTTAGAGAAAAGAAAACAACTAAGATTAAATCACATATCAAAAAATGAAAATGATCGAGATTAAATCATGAGTCAAAAAATGAAAACGATAAAAATTAAATCACAAGTCAGAAAATGAAAATGACCAAGATTAAATTATAAGCCAAAATAAAAATGATTGGAATTAAATCATAAGTCAAAGAATGAAAACGACCGAGATTAAATCATGAGTCAAAAAATAAAAATGACCAAGATTAAATAACAAGTCAAAAAATGAAAATGATCAAGATTAAACCACGAGTCAGAAAATAAAAATGATCGGGATTAAACCATGAGTTAGAAAATAAATACGGCTAGGTTTAAATCATGAGTCAAGAAATGAAAATGATCGAGATTAAATCACGAGCTAGAAAATGAGAAACAACTGGGATTAAACCATAAGTCAAAAAATGAAAACAATCAAAATTAAACCACTAGTCAGAAAATGAAAATGACGAAGATTAAACCATGAGTCAGAAAATATAAATAATTGAAATTAAACCGCAAGTCAAAAATTGAAAAATGACCGAGGTTAAACTGCTCATTAGAAAAAGAAAAATGATCAGAATTAAACCACGAGTCAAAAATTGAAAACGAACGAGATTAAACCATTAGTCAGAAAATAAAAACAACCCGAATTAAACGACACGTCAAAAAATGAAATGACTGGGGGTAAACCACCAGTTAGAAAAAAATGATCAGGCTTAAACCATGAGTGAGAAAATGAAAATGACTAGGATTAAACCACGAGTCAAAAAATGAAAAAATAAAAAGAACCCGTATTAAACCACGAGTTAGAAAATGAAAACAATAGGGATTAAACCATGAGTACAAAAAAGAAAAAGTAGTGGGATTAAACCACAAGTGAGAAAATGAAAATGATTAGGATTAAACCACGAGTCAAAAAATTAACCACGAGTCAAAAAATGAAAATGACCGACATTATACCGCGACTTAGAAAATAAAAAATGACCAAGATTAAACAATGAGTCAAAAAATGAAAACAATCAGGATTAAAACATGAGTCAAAAAATGAAAATGACCAGGATTAAACCTTGAGTCAGCAAATAAAAAATGATCGGGATTAAACCATGAGTCAAAAAATGAAAACAACTAAGATTAAAACAACAAGTCAGAAAATAAAAATGATTGAGATTAAACCATAAGTCAAAAAATTAAAACAACCAGGATTAAACTGAGTCAAAAAATGAAAATGACCTAAATTAAACCCACAAGTCAAAAAATGAAAATGAATTGGATTAAACATCGAGCCAAAAATGAAAATGATAGAAATTAAACCATTAGTTAGAAAAAGTAAAATGATTGAGATTAAACCATGAGTCAGAAGATGAAAACGACTAAGATTAAACTACAAGTCAAAAAATAAAAACAACCTTGATTAAACCATGAGTCAAAAAATGAAAATGACCGAGATTAAACCACAAGTCAGAAAAAGAAAAATGACCAGGATTAAAAAACAAGTGAGAAAAAAATGATCGAGATTAAATCGTGAGTTAGAAAATGAAAACAACCGGATTAAACCATAATTTAGAAAATGAAAACAACCTAGATTAAACCATGAACTAGAAAATGAAAATGATCGATATTAAACCACGAGTCAGAAAAAGAAAAATGACTAGGATTAAATCACAAGTGAGAAAAAGAAAATGATTGGCATTAAACCATGAGTCTGAAAATGAAAATAATGGGGATTAAACCACGAGAGAGAAAATGAAAATGATTGAGATTAAACCACCAACGAAAAAAAAACAATCGGGATTATACCACGACTTAGATAATAAAATGATTGGGATTAAACCATGAGTCAAAAAATAACTACAACCTAGATTAAACCATGTGTCAGAAAATGAAAACGACCAAAATTAAATCACGAGTTAGAAAATGAATACGACTGGGTTTAAATCACGAGTCAAAAAATGAAAAGGACCAAGATTAAATCATGAGTTAGAAAATGAAAAATGATCGGGTTTAAACAATGAGTTAAAAATGAAAATGACTGAGATTAAACCATTAGTCAAAAAATAAAAATGACAAAAATTAAACCACGAGTCAGAAAATGAAACGACCGAGATTAGAAAATGAAAAACGATCGAGGTTAAACTGCTAGTTAGAAAAAGAAAAATGATTACGATTAAACAAAGAGTCAAAAAATGAAAACGATCGGGATTAAACCACCAATCAGAAAAAAAAATGACTGGGATTAAACCACAAATGAGAAAATAAAAATGAGCAAGATTAAACCATGAGTCAGAAAATGAACATGACCCGATTAAACCACGAGTTCAAAAATGAAAATTACCAGGATTAAACCTTGAGTACAAAAAAGAAAAAGTATCAGGATTAAACCATGGGTGAGAAAATAAAAATGATCGGGATTAAACCATGAGTTAGAAAATAAAAATAATCGAGATTAAACCATGAGTCAGAAAATGAAAATGATTGGGATTAAACCGCGGCTTAGAAAATAAAAAACAACTAGGATTAAACCATGAGTTAGAAAATGAAAAATGATCGAAATTAAACCATGAGTCAAAAAATAAAAAAGATTAGGATTAAACCATGACTCAAAAAATGAAAACAATTGAAATTAAATCATGAGACAGAGAAAAGAAAAGTATTAGGATTAAATCACGAGTCAAAAAATAAAAACAATCAAGATTAAAAATGAAAACAATTGAAATTAAATCATGAGACAGAGAAAAGAAAAGTATTAGGATTAAATCACGGGTCAAAAAATAAAAACAATCAAGATTAAACCACGCGTCAAAAAATGGAGAAAACTATCATAATTAAATTGCAAGTTAGAAAATGAAAATGATCAGAATTAAATCATGAATCAAAAAATGAAAATGACCAAGATTAAACCATGAGTGAGAAAAAAATGATTAGGATTAAACCATGAGTCAAAAAATAAAAAAGATATGGATTAAACCATGAGTCAGAAATGAAAATAACCGGGATTATACCATGAGTTAGAAAATGAAAATGATCAAGTTTAAATCATGAGTCAAGAAATAAAAATGATCGGGATTAAATCATAAGCCAAAAAATGAAAAATGATTAGGATTAAACCATGAGTTAGAAAATAAAAATGATCGAGAATAAACCACCAGCTAGAAAAAGAAAAATGACTAGGATTAAACCATGAGTTAAAAAATAAAAATGATCGAGATTAAACTACGAGTCAAAAAATGAAAAGGACCTAGATTAAATCACATGTTAGAAAATGAAAATGATCGGGATTAAACCAAGAGTCAGAAAAAGAAAAATGATTGCGATTAAACCACGATAGTGAAAAAAAATGATCAAGATTAAACCACGATTCAAAAAATGAAAATGACCGAGATTAAACCATTAGTCAAAAAATGAAAACAACCAAGATTAAATGATGGGTCAAAAAAAGAAAAACGATCGGGATTAAATAATGACCCAGAAGATCAAAATGACCAAAATTAAATCATGAGTCAGAGAAAAGAAAATGACTAACAATAAATCACAGGTCAAAAAATGAAAATGGCTAGGATTAAACTATGAGTCAGAAAATGAAAATGATCAAAATTAAATCATGAGTCAAAAAATGAAAACGATAAGGACTAAATCACAAGTTAGAAAATGAAAATGAATGGAATTAAATCATAAGTCAAAGGAAGAAAATGATAGGAATTAAACCAAGAGTTTTAAAATGAAAATGACCGAGATTAAACCATGAGTCAAAAAATGAAAATGATCGAAATTAAATCATGAGTCAAAACATGAAAACAACTAGTATTAAACGATGAGTCAAAAAATAAAAATGACCGGGATTAAATCATATGTTAGAAAATGAATACGACTGGGTTTAAATCACAAGTCAAGAAATGAAAACAACCAGGAATAAATCACTAGTTAGAAAAAGAAAAATGACAGGGATTAAACCACTAGTTAAAAAATGAAAACGACCAAGATTAAACTAGGAGTCAGAAAATAAAAATGACCTAGATTAAATCATGAGGCAATAAATAAAAATGAACAAAATTAAACCATGAGTCAGAAATAAAAATGATCGGGATTAAACCACCAGTTAGAAAATGAATACGGCTGGGATTAAACCCCAATCAAAAAATGAAAATGATCGAGATTAAACTATGAGTCAGTAAAAAAAGATCGGGATTATACCACCAGTTAGAAAATGAATACGGCTGGGATTAAACCCCAATCAAAAAATGAAAATGATCGGGATTAAACCACTAGTCAAAAAATGAAAATGATGTAGATTAAACCATGAGTTAGAAAATGAAAACGATTGGGATTAACCATGACTCAGAGAATGAAAAATGGTAAAGATTAGACCATTAGTCAAAAAAACAAAATAACCAGAATTAAATCATGAGTGAGTGAAAAAAATGTCCAGGATTAAATAATGGGTCAAAAAAGAAAAACAATCAAGATTAAACCACAAGTTAGAAAATGAAGACGACCAAAATTAAATCATGAGTTAAAAAATGAAAATGATCAAAATTAAATAATAAGTCAGAGAATGAAAATGATGAGAATTAAACCACGAGTCAAAAAATAAAAACGATCGAAATTAAATTATAAGTCAAAAAATAAAAATGACTGGATTAAACCATGAGTCAAAAAATGAAAACGATCGGGATTAAACCACGAGTCAAAAAATGAAAATGACTAGGATTAAACTATGAGTCAAAAAATGAATACAACTAGGTTTAAATCATGAGTCAAGAAATAAAAATGACCAAGATTAAATCACAACTCAAAAAATAAAAAACGATCGGGATTAAACTACAAGTCAAAAAATGAAAATGACTAGGAATAACTAACCTGTTAGAAAAAGAAAAATGACCAGGATTAAACCACAAGTCAAAAAATAAAAATGAATGGTATTTAACCATGAGTCAGAAAATGAAAATGACCGGGATTAACCATTAGTGAGGAAAAGAAAAAATGACTAGGATAAAACCAAGAGTGAGAAAAAGAGAATGGCCAAGATTAAACTATGAGTCAGAAAATAAAAATGATAGACATTAAACCACAAGTCAAAAAATAAACACGATTGGGATTAACCACAAGTCAGAAAAGTGGAAAACAACCAAGATTAATCCAAAAGTCAAAAATTCAAAGCGATCGAAATTAAATCACGACTCCAAGAAAAAAAGACCAGGATTAAATTATGAGTCAAAAAATAAAAATGACCAGGATTAAACCATGAGTCAAAAAATGAAAACAACCAAAATTAAATCATGAGTCAGAAAATGAAAATGACTAGAATAAAATCATAAGTTAGAGAATGAAAATGACTAGAATTAAACCATGAGTTAAAAAATAAAAACAACTGGGATTAAACTATTAATCAAAAAATGAAAACAATTGGAATTAAATCACGAGCCAAAAAATGAAAACAATCGAAATTAAATCATGAGTCAAAAAATAAAAATGATTGGGATTAAACAATGAGTCAAGAAATGAAAACGACTAGGATTAAACGATGAGTTAGAAAATGAAAACGATCATGTTTAAATCATGAGTCAAGAAGTGAAAATGATTGGGATTAAATTATGAGTCAAAAAAATTAAAAATGATTGGGATTAAACCACGAGTCAAAAAATGGAAACAATCGATATTAAACTACGAGACAAAAAATGAAAACGATTAGGATTAAACCATGAGTCAAAAAATGAAAATGATTTGGATTAAACCACGAGTCAAAAAGTGAAAATGATTGAGATTAAACCATGAGTCAACCAAGATTAAACCACTAGTTAGAAAAAGAAAAATGACCAAGATTAAATCACAAGTCAAAAAATGAAAATGACCAAAATTAAATTACGAGTCAAAAAATGAAAACGATAATCCCAAGTCAAAAACTGAAAACAGTCCGTATTAAACCATAAGTTAGAAAATGAAAACAACCGTGATTAAACCACTAGTCAGAAGTACAAAAAAAATTGAAATTGAACTATGAGTTAGAAAATGAAAACTACCAAAATTAAATCACAAGTTAGAAAATGAAAGCGATCAAGATTAAACTATGAGTCAAAAAATATAAATGATCAAAATTAATTCACGAGTCAAAAAATGAAAACGACTAGAATTACACCACAAGTCAGAAATGAAAACCACCAAGATTAAAAAACGACAGGGATTAAACCACGAGTTAAAAAATCAAAATGATTGGGATTAAACCATGAGTCAGAAAATGAAAACAACTAAAATTAAATCATGACTTAGAGAAGAGAAAATGACTAGGATTAAATCATGAGTAAAAAAATAAAAACGATCGAGGTTAAACCATGAGTCAAAAAATGAAAATGACCAAAATTAAATCATAAGTCAGAAAATGTAAATGATCAAGATTAAATGACGAGTCAAAAATGAAAATGATCAGAATTAAATCATGAGTTAGGTAATGAAAATGACCGAGTTAAATCATGAGTCAAAAAATGAGAACGACCGAGATTCAAAAAATGAAAACAACTGAGATTAAACCACGTGTTAGAAAATGAATATAACTGGGTTTAAATCATGAATCAAGAAATAATAATGACCGGGATTAAATCATAAGCCCAAATATGAAAAATGATTGGAATTAAACCATAAGTCAGAAAATGAAAATGATTGGGATTAAACCACTAGTCAGAAAATGAAAACGACGAAGATTAAACCATAAGTTAGAAAATGAAAATGACTAGAATTAAACCACGAGTTAGAAAATGAAAAATGACCAAGGTTAAACCACTAGTTAGAAAAAGAAAAATGACCAGGATTAAACCACAAGTCAGAAAATGAAAATGAACGGGATTAAACCACAAGTTAAAAAATAGAAATGATTCGAATTAAACCACTAGTCAGAAAATGAAAATGATCGAGGTTAAACTACTAGTGAAAAAATGATTGAGATTAAATCACGAGTGAGAAAATGAAAATGATCGTGGTTAAACCATGAGTCAAAAAATGAAAAGGACCTGGATTAAACATGAGTTAGAAAATGAAAACGATCGAGATTAAACCATGACTACGAAAAAGAAAAAGTACCAGGATTAAAACTATGAGTGAGAAAGTAAAAATGGTCAAGATTAAACCATGAGTCAGAAAATGAAAATGACCGAGATTAAACCACGAGTCAGAAAATGAAAACGATTGGGATTAAACCATGACTCAAAAAATGAAAAAGGACTAGGATTAAACCATGAGTCAGAAAATGAAAATGACTGCGATTTAATCATGAGTCAAAAAATGAAAATGACCAATATTAAATCACGAGTCAAAAAATAAAAACGATCAAGATTAAACCTTAAGTCAACAAATAAAAAATGACCAGGATTAATACACGAGTCAAAAAATGAAAACCACCAAGATTAAACCATGAGTCAAAAAATGAAAATGACTAAGAGTAAACCACGAGTCAAAAAATTAAAATGATCAGGATTAAACTATGAGTTAGAAAATGAAATCGACCTAGATTAAACCACGATTCAAAAAATGAAAAAGATTCAGATTAAACCACGAGTCAAAAAATGAAAATGACCTAGATTAAACCTCGAGTCAAAAAATGAAAACAATAGAGATTAAACCACCAGTCATAAAAAGTAAAATGATCGAGATTAAATCATGAATCAGAAGATGAAATGATCGACATTAAATCACAAGTCAAAAAATAAAGACAACCCTGATTAAACCATGAGTTAAAAAATGAAAACGACTCAGATTAAACTTTAAGTCAGTAAATGAAAATGACCAGGATTAAACCACTAGTTAGAAGAAGAAAAACAACTGGGATTAAACCACAAGTCAAAAAATGAAAATGACTAAGATTAAACCAAGAGTCAAAAAAAGAAACAATCAAGATTAAAATATGAGTGAGAAAAAAAAATGATCAGGATTAAACCATGAGTCAAAAAATGAAAATGACTTAGATTAAACCATGATTCAAAAAATGAAAATGACCCAGATTAAACCATGAGTTAGAAAATGAAGACAGTCGAGATTAAACCATGAGTCAAAAAAAGAAAAATGACTAAAAGAAAATAATCGAGATTAAACCATAATTCCAAAAATGAAAATGACGGGTATTAAACCATGAAAGAGAAAATGAAAACGATCAAGATTAAACCACCAGCCAGAAAAAAGAAATGATGGAGATTAAACCTCGAGTTAGATAATAAAAATGATCAAGATTAAACCGCAAATCAAAAAATAAAAATAACCCTGATTAAATCACATGTCAAAAAATGAAAATGATCAGGATTAAACCATGAGTTAGAAAAAGAAAAACAACCTAGATTAAAACCATGTGTCAAAAAATAAAAATGATCAAGATTAAACCACGAGTTAGAAAATGAAAATGATCGAGTATAAACCATGAGGGAGAAAAAGAAAATGACTGGAATTAAATTACGTGTTAGAAAATGAAAATGATCAAGATTAAACCACAAGTCAAAAAATGAAAATGATCGAGATTAAACCGCGAGTCAGAAAACAAAAAATGATGAGGATTAAATCATGAGTCAGAAAGTGAAAATGATCGAACTAAATCATGAGTTAGAGAAAAGAAAATGACCAGGAATAAATCATGAGTTAAAAAATGAAAATGAACGGGATTAAATCACAAGTTAGAAAATGAAAATGATCGAAATTAAATCATGAGTTAAAAAATGAAAATGAACGGGATTAAATCACGAGTCAGAAAATGAAAATGATCGAATTAAATCATGAGTCAAAAAATAAAAACAATAGGGATTAAATCACGAGTCAAAAAATAAAAATGAACGAAATTAAATCATGAGTCAGAGGATAAAAGTGATGGGAATTAAACCAAGAGTCTAAGAATGAAAACAATCGAGATTAAACCATGAGTCAAAAAATGAAAATGATCAAGATTAAAGCATGAGTCAGAAAATGAAAACGATCAAATTAAACCATAAGTCAAAAAATGAATACAACTGGGTTTAAATCACAAGTGAAGAAATAAAAATGATTGAGATTAAATCATAAGTTAGAAAATGGAAAATGAGTAGGATTAAACCATGAATTATAAAATAAAAATGATCAAGATTAAACCAAGAGTTAGAAAATGAAAACGACTAGGATTAAACCACAAGTTAGAAAAAGAATAACCTAAATTAAACCATAAGTCAAAAAATGAAAATGATCTGGATTAAACCACGAGTCAAAAAATGAAAATGACCAAGATTAAACCACCAGTCAAAAAAAGAAAAATGACCGAGATTAAACTATAAGGCAAAAAATGAAAATGATTGAAATTAAACCTCGAGTCTGAAAAAGAAAAACAATCAGGATTAAACCACAAGTAAGAAAAAAATGACCGGGATTAAACCACAAGTCAAAAAATGAAAACTACAAGGATTAAACCACGAGTAAGAAAATGAAAACAACCTAGATTAAACCATGAGTCAGAAAATGAAAACAACTGGGATTAAACCACGAGTTAGAAAAATAATAATGATTGAGATTAAACCATGAGTGAGAAAAAGAAAATGATCAAGATTAAACCACAAGTCAAAAAATGAAAATGAACAAGATTAAACCACCAGTAAACAAATGAAAACAATCGAGATAAAACCATGAGTCAGAAAATGAAAACTGACGGAGATTAAACCAAGAGTTAGAAAATTAAAATGACCAAAATTAAATCATGAGTTAGAGAAAAGAAAACAACATGGATTAAAACACAGGTCAAAAAATGAAAATGATCGAGATGAAACCATGAGTCAAAAAATGAAAATGATTGAAACTAAATCACGAGTCAAAAAATAAAAAGAATAGGGATTAAATCACAAGTCAAAAAATAAAAATGACTAGGATTAAACTGTGAGTCAAAAAATGAAAATGAACAAAATTAAATTATGAGTTAGAAATTAAAAATGATCGAGATTAAACCAAGAGTCAAAAAATGAAACGACCATGATTAAACTATGAGTTAGAAATTAAATTTGATCATTTTTAAATCATGAGTCAAGAAGTGAAAACAATCGAGATTAAATCATAGGGCAGACAATGAAAAATGACTAGAATTAAACCACAAGTTAGAAAATGAAAATGGCTGGGATTAAACTAGGAGTCAAAAAATGAAAATGACTAGGATTAAACCATGATTCAGAAAAAGAAAATGACTTAGATTAAACTACAAGTAGGAAAATAAAAACAACTAGGGTTAAACCATGAGTCAAAAATGAAAACGGCTAGGATTAAACACTATCAGAAAAAGAAAAATGATTGGGATTAAACCACAATCAAAAAATGAAAAATGATCAGAATTAAACCATGAGTCAGAAAATCAAAATGATCAAAATTAAATCACAAGTCAGAGAAAAGAACATGACTAGGATTAAATCATTGGTCAGAAAATGAAAACACCCAAGATTAAATCACAAGTCAAAAAATGAATGCTACCAAAATTAAATCACGAGTCAAAAAATGAAAACGACAAGGATTAAATCACGACTCAAAAACTGAAAATGAACTAAAATAAATCACAAGTCAGAGGATGAAAATAACAAGAATTAAGCAAGAGTGTAAGAATGAAAATGACTGGGATTAAACCCTAAGTCAAAAAATGAAAATGATTGTATTTAAATCACAAGTCATAAAATGAAAATGATCAAGCTTAAATGATGAGTTAGAAAATGAAAACAATCGAGATTAAACCATGAGTTAAAAAATGAAACGACCAGGATTAAACCATAAGTCTAAAAATGAATACAATCGGGCTTAAATCACAAGCCAAGAAATGAAAATAACTTGGATTAAATCATGAATAAGAAAATAAAAAATGACCAAGATTAAACCACAAGTCAAAAAATGAAAATTATCAGGCTCAAAGCAGGAGTCAGAAAATGAAAATGAAGGAGATTAATCCATGAGTTAGAAAATGAAAATGATCGAGATTAAATCACGAGTAAAAAAATAAAAACTACTGGGAATAAACCACCAATCAAGAAAAGAAAAATGACCGAGATTAAACCATGAGGCAAAAAATGAAAATGACTAGAATTAAACCACCAGATAGAAAATAAAAATGATTAGGATTAAACCACCAGTCAAAAAAATTAAAATGACCTAGATTAAACTATCAATTAGAAAATGAAAACGACTAAGATTAAACCACGAGTCCAAAAAAAAAGACAAGGATTAAACCATGAGTAAGAAAATGAAGACGATCGGGATTAAACCACGAGTCAAAAAATGAAAATGATCAAAATTAAACCACAAGTCATAAAAACAAAAATATCAAAATTAAAGAGCGAGTGAGAAAAAAATGACTAGGACTAAATCATGGGTCAGAAAATGAAAACGATCAGGATTAAACCATGAGTTAGAAAATAAAAATGACGAAAATTAAATTACGTGCCAAAAATAAAAACGACAAGGATTAAATCACAAGTCAGAAAATGAAAATGACCAAAATAAAATCATAAGTTAAAGAATGAAAATGACAGGAATTAAACCACAAGTCAAAAAATGAAAATGACAAGAACTAAACGACGAGTCAAAAATAAAAAAGACCAAAATAGAATCACCAGTTAGAAAATGAAAATAATGGGGATTAAACCATGAGTCAGAAAATAAAAACGATTGAGATTAAACCATGAGTTCAAAAATGAAAATGATTAAAATTAAAGCATAAGTTAGAAAATGAATACGATCAGGTTTAAACTATGAATCAAAAAATGAAAATGACTGAGATTAAACCATGAGTCAAAAAATAAAAATGATCGGGATTAAATCATGAGTCAAAAAATGAAAAATAACTAAGAATAAACCATGAGTCAGAATATCAAAATAATCAAAATTAAATCATGAATCAGAGAAAAAAATGATGGGATTAAATCACGGGTCAAAAAAATGAAAATGACCATAATTAAATTTCACGTCAAAAAATGAAAAGGATAGGGAATAAATCATGAGACAAAAAATGAAAATGACCAAAATTAAATCATGAGTCAGAGAATGAAAATGACGGGAATTAAACCACTAGTCAAAAATTGAAAATGAACAGAATTAAATCATGAGTCAAAAAATGGAAATGATCGAGATTAAATTATGAGTCAAAAAATGAAAATGATCAGGATTAAAGCATGAGTCAAAAAATAAAAATGACTAGGTTTAAACCATAAGTTAGAAAATGAATATAATAAGATTTAAACCACGAGTCAAAAAATGAAAATTACTAGAATTAAATCACAATTCAGAAAATAAAAAATGACTAGGATTAAACCATGACTCATAAAATGAAAATTACTAAGATTAAACTACAAGCCAAAAAATGAAACAAAATCGGGGTTAAACCACTAGTCAAAAAATAAAAAATAACAGAGAATAAACCCAAAGTCAAAAAATGAAGCGACTAGGATTAAACCAATAGTCAAAAAAAGAAAAACGATCGAAATTAAACCATAAGTCAAAAAATGAAAATGACCAGGATTAAATCACAAGTCAAAAAATGAAAAATTATGGGATTAAAACATGAGTCAAAAAATCAAAATAACCTAAATCAAATCATGAGTCAGAGAAAAGAAAATGACTGGGTCACGGGTTAGAAAATGAAAACGATCAGGATTAAACCATAAGTCACAAAATGAAAATGATCGAAATTAAATCATGAGTCAGAAAATAAAAAAGACAAGGACTAAATCACAAGTCAGAAAATGAAAATGACCAAAATTAAATCACGAGTTAGAGAATGAAAATGACGAGAATTAAATCACAAGTCAAAAAATGCAAACAACTAGGATTATTAAACCACGAGTCAAAAAATGAAAACGATCAAAATTAAAATTAAATCACGAGTTAAAAAATGAAAACAATCGGGATTAAACCATGAGTCAAAGAATGAAAATGATAGAGTTAGAAAATGAAAACGACAAGGATTAACCCATGAGTTAAAAAATCAATATGACCGGGTTTAAATCACGAGTCAAAAAATAAAAACAACCATGATTAAATCACAAGTCAAAAAAAGAAAAACAACCAAAATTAAATCATGAGTCAAAAAATGAAAATGATCGAGATTAAACCATGAGTCAAAAAATGAAAACGATTGGGATTAAACCACGAGTCAAAAAATGAAAATGATCGAGATTAAACCATGAGTCAAAAAATGAAAACGATTGGGATTAAACTATGAGTCAGAAAATGAATATGACTAGGTTTAAATCATGAGTTAATAAATGAAAACCACTGGATTAAATCACGAGTCAAAAAGTGAAAAACAATCAGGTTTAAAACACGAGTCAAAAAATGAAAATGACTGGGATTAAACCACCAGTCAGAAAAAGAAAAACGATTGAGATTAAACCATGAGTCACAAAATGAAATGACCGAGGTTAACGATCGAGATTAAACTGCTTGTCAGAAAAGGAAAAACCATTGGGATTAAACCATAAGTGAGAAAAAGAAAATGACTGAGATTAGACCACGAGTCAAAAAATGAAAATGATTGGCATTAAATCACAAGTCAAAAAATGAAAAATGATCAAGATTAAACCATGGGTCAAAAAATCAAAATGATCAAAACTAAATCATAAGTCAGATAAGAGAAAATGACCAGGATTTAATCATAGGTCAAAAATTGAAAATGACTACGGTTAAACTATGAGTCAAAAAATGAAAAAAAAACAAAATTAAATCATTGGTCAAAGAAAAGAAAATGATTGGGATTAAATCATGGGTTAGAAAATGAAAACAACCAAGAGTAAACCATGAGTCAGAAAGTGAAAATGACCAAAACTAAATCCCGAATCAAAAAATGAAAATGATCGAGACTAAATCACAAGTCAAAAAATAAAAACGAATCAAAATTAAATCATGAGTTAGAGAATGAAAATGATCAAGATTAAACTATAGGTTAGAAAATGAAAATGATCGAGATTAAACCATGAGTCATAAAATGAAAACGACAGGGACTGAATCATGAGTTAAGAAACAAAAGTGACTAGGATTAAATCACAAGTCAAAAAATGAAAAACAATTAGGATTAAACCACGAGTGAGAAAATGAAAATGACTAGCTTTAAACCATAAGTCAAAAAATAAAGATGATCGAGATTAAACTGAGTCAAAAAATGAAACGACCAGGATTAAATCATGAGTTAAAAAATGAAAATGATCGGGATTAAACCATGAGTCAAAAAATGAAAACGAACAGGATTAAACCATGAGTTAGAAAATGAAAAACAGCCAAGATTAAACCATGAGTGAGAAAAAGAAAATGATCGAGATTAAACCATGAGTTAGAAATGAAAACGACCAGCATTAACCACAAGTTAGAAAATGAAAATGACTAAAATTAAACCACAAGTCAAAAAATGAAAAACAACCAAAATCAAACCACGAGTCAAAAAATCAAAACAATCGAAATTAAATCATGAGTTAAAGAAAAGAAAACGACTAGGATTAAATCTTAGGTCAACAAATAAAAATGGCCGAAATTAAATCACAAGTCTAAAAAAAAACACCTAGAATTAAATCACGAGTCAAAAAATAAAAATGACAAGGATTAAATCATGAGTCAAAAAATGAAAAGAATCAGAATAAAATCACGAGTCAAAGAATGAAAGCGATGAGAATTAAACCATGAGTCAAAAAAATAAAATGATCGGGACTAAACTATAAGTCAAAAAATGAAAATGATCGGGATTAAACGGTAAGTTAAAAAATGAAAACAATTGGGATTGAACCATGAGTAAGAGAATGAATATGAATTGGTTTAAATCATGAGTCAAGAAATTAAAATGATCATGATTAAATCACGATTCAAAAAATGAAATGACTGGATTAAACCATGAGTCAGAAAATAAAAACGACTAGGACTAAGCCATAAGTCAAAAAATAAAAAATGATCGAGATTAAACCACTAGTCAAAAAATGAAAATGACCGAGATTAAACCATGAGTCAAAAAATGAAAAAGAATCAAGGTTAATTGACCAGTAAAAAAAAATGACTGGGATTAAACCATGAGTCAAAAAATGAGAATGATCAGGGTTAAACCACGAGTCAGGAAAAGAAAAACAATCAAAATTAAACCATGAGTGAGAAAATAAATGCGATCAAAATTAAACCATAAGTCAAAAATGAAAATGACTCAAAATTAAATTACGAGTTAAAAAATAAAAAATGATTGAGATTAAACGACGAGTTAGAAAATCAAAACAATCAAAATTAAATCATAAGTCAGAGAAAAGAAACAATCGAAATTTAATCATGGCTCAAAAAATGAAAGCAATTTGGATTAAACTATGAGTCACAAAATGAAAATGACTGAAATTAAATCATGAGTCAAAAAATGAAAATGACAGGGATTAAATCACAGGTAAGAAAATGAAAATGATGTAATTAAATCACGGGTTAGAGAATGAAAATAACCTGAATTAAACCACGAGTCAGAAAATAAAAACAATCGGGATTAAACCATGATTTAGAAAATGAAAATGACTATGATTAAACCATAAGTTAGAAAATGAATACGACCAGGTTTAAATCACAAGTCAAGAAATGAAAATGATGGGGATTAAATCACAAGTTAGAAAATGACAAATGATCATTATTAAACCATGAGTCCAAAAATGAAAACAATCAGGATTAAACCCCCAATTAGAAAAAGAAAAATGGTCAGGAATAAATCATGAGTTAGAAAATGAAAACAACTGAGATTAAACCACAAGTCAGAAAATGAAAATGACTAGGATTAAACCACCAGTTAGAAAAAGAAAAATAACCAGAATTAAACTGTGAGTTAAAAAATGAGAACAATCGGGATTAAACCATGAGTCAGAAAAAAATGACCGAAATTAAACTATGAGTCAGAAAATGAAAACAACCAAAATTAAATCACGAATAAAAAAAATGACCTAAATTAAACCATGAGTCAAAAAGTGAAAATGACTGGTATGAAATCATGATTTTGAAAATTAAAACGATCGAGATAAAACCAAGAGTTAAAAAATGAATATGACTGGTTTAAATCACAAGTCAAGAAATGTAAACAATCCAGATTAAATCACAAGTCAAAAAATAAAAAATAAGCAGGATTAAATCACAAGTTAGAAAAAAAAATGACTAGAATTAAACCACGAGTCAAAGAATGAAAATGATGGGAATTAAGCCATTAGTCAAAAAATAAAAATGATCAAAATTAAACTATGAGTCAAAAAATGAAAATGACTGAAATTAAATCATGAGTCAGAAAAAGAAAATGACCTGAATTAAACTATGAGTCAAAAAATAAAAATGATCAGGATTAAACCATGATTTAGAAAATAAAAATGATCGGGATTAAACCATGAGTCAGAAAATTAATATGACAAGGTTTAAATCACGAGTCAAGAAATGAAAATGACTGGGATTAAATCATAAGTTACAAAATGAACAGCGATTGGGATTAAACAATGAGTTAGAAAATGAAAATGATCGGGATTAAACCACTAGTCAGAAAAAAAAATGACTGGAATTAAACCATGAGTCAAAAAATGAAAATGATAGAGATTAAATCACGAGTTCGAAAAAATGACTTGAATTAAACCATGAGTCAAAAAATGAAAACGACTGGATTAAACCATGATTTAGAAAATAAAAATGATCGTGATTAAACCATGAGTCAGAAAATGGATACGATCGAGTTTAAATCATGAGTTAAGAAATGAAAATGATCAAGATTAAATCACAAGTCAGAAAATGAAAAGTGACCCGGATTAAACCACGAGTCAAAAAATAAAAAAGATTGGGACTAAATCACAAGTTAGAAAAAGAGAACCGATTAAGATTAAACCATGAGTGAGAAAAAGAAAATGAAAATCATCGGGATAAAACCACGAGTTAAAAAATGAAAACCATCGAGATTAAATCACAAGTCAAAAAATGAAAAATGACCAGGATTAAACCATGAGTCAAAAAATAAAAAATGACCAAAATTAAATCATATGTCAAAGAAAATAAAATTACCAGGATTAATTCATGGGTAAGAAAATAAAAATGGCCAGGATTAAATCACAAGTCAAAAAATGAAAATGATCAAAATTAAATCACAAGCCAGAAAATGAAAATGACAGGGATTAAATCATGAGTCAAAAAATGAAAATGAACGAAATTATGTCATGAGTAAGAGAATGAAAATGACGAGAATTAAAATAAGAGTCAAAAAATGAAAACGACTGGCATTAAACTACAAGTCAAAAAATGAAAACTACCATGATTAAATCATGAGTTAGAAAATGAAAATGACCAAGATTAAGCCATAAGTCAAAAACTGAAAATGATCAAGATTAAACCATGAGTCAGAAAATGAAAATGATCGGGATTAAAATGTAAGTCAGAAAATGAATATGATCGGGTTTAAATCATAAGTCAAGAAATGAAAATGACTATTATTAAATCACAAGTTAGAAAATGAAAAACGACTGGATTAAACCATGAGTCAAAAAATGAAAATAACTGGGATTAAACCATAAGTCATAAATAAAAACAACTGGATTAAACCACAAGTTAAAAAATGAAAAATGACCGGGATTAAAGCAAGAGTCAAAACATCAAAACGATCGAAATTAAATCACGAGTTAGAGAAAAAAAATTGACTGAGATTAAATCATGGATCAAAAAATGAAAACAATTAGAATTAAATAATGAGTCAAAAAATGAAAAAGATCAGCATCAAACCACAAGTCAAAAAATAAAAATGATCAAGATTAAATCACGAGTTAAAAAATGAAAAACTACCAAGATTAAACATGAGTCAAGGAAAAAAAAACGACTAGGATTAAATCATGGGTCAAAAAATAAAAATGATCATGATTAAACCACGAGTCAGAAAATGAAAACAACCAAAATTAAATCACGAGTCAAAAAATAAAAACAATAGGGATTAAATTACGAGTCAAAAATTGAAAAATGACTGGAATAAAATCACAAGTCAGAGAATGAAAATGACAAGAATTAAACCAGGAGTCAAAAAATAAAAACGATCGAGATTAAACCACGAGTCAAAAAATGAAAACGATCAAAATTAAATCATGAGTCAAAAAATGAAAACAACTAGGATTAACCGTGAGTCAGATAATGAATACGATTGGGTTTATATCACGAGTCAAGAAATGAAAATGATCGAGATTAAATCACGACTCAAAAAATGAAAATGACTAGAATTAAACCACTAATTAGAAAATGAAAACGACAAGGATTAAACCACTAGTCAAAAAATGAAAACAACGTAGATTAAACCATGAGTTAGAGAATGAAAACAATTGGGATTAAACCATGAGTTAGAAAATAAAAAATGATTGAAACCACAAGTCAAAAAAAAAAACAAATCAGGATTAAACCACAAGTCAGAAAATGAAAATGAATAAGATTAAACCACGAGTCAAAAAATGAAAATGACCCAGATTAAACCATGAGTCAGAAAATAAAAATGACCGAGATTAAACCACCAGTCAAAAAAAGAAGAACAACTAAGATTAAACCACGAGTGAGAAAATGAAAACAACCAAAATTAAACCTTGAGTCAGAAAATGAAAACGATTGAGATTACTCATTGAGTTCAAAAAAGAGAAAAGCATAGAGATTCAACCACGAGTGAGAAAATAAAAAGAATCAGGATTAAACCACGATTCTAAAAATGAAAACAACTAAGATTAAACCATGAGTCAAAAAATTAAAATGACCAAGATTAAATCGTGACTTAGAAAATGAAAAATGATCGGGATTAAATCATGGAGTCAAAAAATGAAAACGATACCATGAGTTAGAAAATGAATATGATCTATATAAATCAAGAGTCATAAAATGAAAATGATTGGGATTAAATGTCAAGTCAGAAATGAAAAATGAATGGGATTAAACCCCGAGTCAAAAAATGAAAACGACTAGGACTAAAGTAAGAGTCAAAAAATGAAAATGATCCGGATTAAACCACAATTCAGAAAATGAAAATGACTCGAATTAAAGCATGACTTAGAAAATAAAAATGACAAAGATTAAACCATCAGTTAGAAAAAGAAAAACAACTAGGATTAAACCACGAGTCATAAAATAAAAGTGACCCAAATTAAACCACGAGTCAAAAAATGTAAACGACTAAGATAAAACCACGAGTCAGAAAAAGAAAAATTACTGAGATTAAACTATGGTGAGAAAAAGAAAATGACTGTAATTAAACCATGAGTCAGAAAATAAAAATGACCAAGATTAAATCACAAGTCAAAAATGAAGACAACAATGATTAAACCACGAGCCAAAATGTAAAAAATAATAGGGATTAAACCATGAGTCAAAAACTCAAAATGATCGAAATTAAATCATGAGTAAGAAAATGAAAACAACTGAGATTAAATCACTAGTCAAAAAATCAAACGATTGAAATTAAATAACGAGTCAGAAAATGAAAACAAGATAGATTAAATCATGAGTCAAAAAATGAAAATGATCATGATTAAACCATGAGCCAAAAATTGAAAATGATCAAAAGTAAATCATGAGTTAGAAAATGAAAACGACCAAGATTAAATCATGAGTTAGAAAATGAAAACAATCAGGATTAACCATGAGTCAGAAAATGAAAACGATCAGGATTAAAACACCAGCTAAAAAATGAATACGACTAGGTTTAAATCATGAGTCAAGAAATAAAAACGACCATGATTAAATCACGAGTCAAAAAATGAAAAATGACCAAGATTAAACCATGAGCTAGAAAATCAAAATGACTAGGATTAAACTATGAGTCAAAAAATGAAAATAACCAAAATTAAAACCACGAGTCAGAAAATGAAATTGATCGAGATTAAAACACGAGTTAAAAAAATGAAAATAACCGGTATTAAACCACGAGTCAAAAAATGAAAATGACTGGGATTAAACTACTAGTAAGGAAAAAAATGATCAAGATTAAAGCACAAGATAGAAAGTGAAACAATCAAAATTAAACCACCGATTAGAAAATGAAAATGAAAATGATTAGGATTAAACACATGTCAAAAAATGAACCATGAGTCAAAAAATAAAAATGAACAGGATTAAACCACCAATCAAAAAAAAATGATCAAGATTAAACCATGAGTGAGAAAATGAAAATGACCAGGACTAAACCATGAATCAGAAATGAAAACAACCTGGATTAAACCATGAGTCAAAAATGAAAATGACTAGGATTAAACCTTGAGTTCGAAAAAGAAAAAGTACAAAGATTAAATCACAAGTGAGAAAATGAAAACGATCGGGATTAAACCATGAGTCAAAAAATGAAAACAATTGAGATTAAACCACAAGTCAAAAATTGAAAATGACTGAGATGAAATTGTGACTCAAAAAATGAAAAATGATCGGGATTAAACCACGAGTTAAAAAATGAAAATGGCCCATATTAAATAATGAGTCAGAGAATGAAAACAATCAGTATTAAATCACGGGTCAGAAATGAAAGCGACCAGCATTAAACCTCAAGTCAGCAAATGAAAAACGACCAGGATTAAACCACAAGTCAGAAAATAAAAATGATCGAGATTAAACTATGAGTTAGAAAATGAAAACAACCTAGATTAAACCACGAGTCAAAAAATAAAAACTACCCGAATTAAACCATGAGTCAGAAAATAAAAATGACCAAGATTAAACTGTGTGTCAGAAAACAAAAACGACCCAATTAAACCATTAGTCAAAAAATAAAAATGACTCAGATTAAACTATGAGTCAAAAATGAAGACGACTCAGGTTAAACCACTAATTAGAAAAAGAAAAACGACTAAGATTAAACCACGAGTCAAAAAATGAAAATGATCGAGATTAAACTATAAGTTAGAAAAAGAAAAATGACCAAGATTAAACCACGAGTGAGGAAAGAAAATGATTGGGATTAAACCACGAGTTAAAAAATGAAAATGATCGAGATTAAACCACAAGTCAAAAAATAAAAATGATCAAGATTAAATAATGAGTCAAAAAATGAAAAATGATCAAGATTAAACTAAGAGTAAAAACATCCAAATGACCAAAATTAAATCATGAGTCAGAGAAAAAAATATCGGCATTAAATCACAGGTTAAAAATTGAAAATGATCAGGATTAAACCACGAATCAAAAAATGAAAATGATCAAAATTAAATCATGAGTCAGTTAATAAAAATAATAGGGATTAAATCATAAGTTAGAAAATGAAAATGATTGAAATAAAATCATGAGTCAGAGAATGAAAATGACAAAAAATTAAACCATGAGTCAAAAAATGAAAATGATCGGGATTAAACCACAAATCAAAAAATGAAAACGATCAAAATTAAATCACGAGTCAAAAAATGAAAACAACTAAGATTAAACCATAAGACAGAAAATGAAAACCATCGAGATTAAACCATAGGTCAAAAAATAAAAATGATCAAAATTAAACCATAAGTTAGAAAATGAATACGACTGGGTTTAAATCACTAGTCAAGAAGTGAAAATGACTGGGGCTAAATCATGAGTCAGAAAATGAAAAATCATCGGGATTAAATGACAAGTAAAAAAATGAAAACAATAGGGATTAAACTAGGAGTTCAAAATGAAAATGACTAGGATTAAACCATGAGTTAAAAAATGAAAATGACTAGGATTAAACCATGAGTCAAAAAATGAAAATGACCCACATTAAACTAACAGCCAAAAAAAAAATGATTAGGATTAAACCACAAGTCAAAAAATGAAAACAATTGAAATTAAACTATGAGTCAAAAAATAAAAATGACTAGGATTAAACCATGAGTCAAAAAAAGAAAACAACCCAGATAAACCACCAGTCAAATAATGAAAATGACTAAAATTAAACCATAAGTCAGAAAATAAAAATGATCAGAATTAAACCCTGAGTCAAAAAATGAAAAACGATCAAGATTGAACCATGAGTTAGAAAATAAAAATGACTAGGATTAAATCACAAGTCAGAAAATGAAAACGACTAGAATTACACCACGAGTTCGAAAATGAAAACGATTAAGATTCAACCATGGGTCAAAAAATGAAAATGACTTGAATTAAATCATGAGTTAGGAAATGAGAACGACCAGGATTAAACCATGATTCAAAAAATGAAAACCACTGAAATTAAACCATGAGTCAAAATATGAAAATGATTAGGATTAAACCATGAGTCACAAGATGAAAATGACCAAAATTAAACCATGAGTCAAAAAATGAAAATGACCCTGATAAAACCATGATTAGAAAATGAAAATGACTAAGATTAAACCATGATTTAGAAAATGAAAACGACAAGGATTAAACCACTAGTCAGAAAAAAAAATGACGAAGATTAAACCACGAGTTAGAAAATGAAAATGATCAAGATTAAACAACGAGTTAGAAAATGAAAATGACTGAGATTAAACCATGAGTCAGAAAATGAATAGGATCAGGTTTAAATCATGAGTCAAGAAATGAAAACAATCCAGATTAAATCATGAGCCAAAAAATGAAAAATGATTGGGATTAAACTATGAGTCAGAAAATGAAAATTATTGGGCTTAAACCATGAGTCAAAATTAAAATGATTTGGATTAAACATGAGTCAAAAAATAAAAACGACTAGGATTTAGCCACCAGTCATAAAAAAAATGATCGGGATTAAACCATGTGTCAAAAAATGAAAATGATAAAAATTAAATGATGAGTCAAAAAATGAAAATGACCAAAATTAAATCACAATTTAGAAGATGAAAATGACCAAGATTAAACTATGAGTCAGAAAATCAAAATGATAGGTTAAACCACTAGTCAAAAAATAAAAATGATCGAGATTAAACCACTAGTCAAAAAAAGAAAAATAACCAGGATTAAACCACGAGTTAGAAAATGAAAATGATAGGGATTAAACGATGAGTCAAAAAAAGAAAAACAACCAGGATTAAACCAAGAGTCAGAAAATGAAAATAACTGAGATTAAACTACCAGTTAGAAAAAGAAAAATGATCGAGATTAAACCATGAGTCAAAAAATGAGAATAACCGAGATTAAACCATGAGTTAGAAAAAGATAAATGACTAGAATTAAACCATGAGTGAAAAAATAAAAATGATTGGGATTAAATCACGAGTTAGAAAATGAAAATGATTGGATTAAACTATGAGTTAGAAAATGAAAAATGACCAAGAGTAAACCACAAGTCAAAAAATAAAAAAGACTAGAATTAAATCATGAGTCAGAGAAAAGAAAACGACTGAAATTAAATTATGAGTCAGAAAATGAAAATGATCGGGATTAAACCATGAGTCACAAAATGAAAATAATTGAAATTAAATCATGACTCAAAAAATAAACACAGCAGGGATTAAATCATGAGCTAGAAAATGAAAATAACCGAAATTAAATCATAAGTTAGATAATGAAAATGAAAGGAATTAAGCCACGAGTCAAAAAATGAAAATGACTTGATTAAACCATAAGTCAAAAAATGAAAACGACTGGGATTAAACCTTGATTTAGAAAATGAAAATGACCAGAATTAAATCACGAGTTAGAAAATGAATACGATTGGGTTTAAATCATGAGTCAATAAATGAAAACGACCAGGATTAAACCACCTGTCAAAGAAAAAAAATGACTGAGATTAAACCACAACTTAGAAAATGAAAAGATAGAGATTAAACCACAAGTCAGAAAAAAAAAAAAGCAACCCAAATCAAACCATGAGTCAAAAAATAAAAATGACTATGATTAAACCACGAGTCAAAAAAAATGATGGGAATTAAAGCACGAGTGAGAAAAAGAAAAAGACTAAGATTAAACCACAAGTCAGAAAATGAAAATGATCAAGGTTAAATCACTAGTCAGAAAATTAAAATGACCAGGATTAAACCATGACTCAGAAATTTAAAACAACCGATATTAAATCATGAGTCTAAGAAAAGAAAACGGATGGGATTAAATCATGGGTAACAAAATGAAAATGACCAGGATTAAACCATGAGTCAAAAAATGAAAATGACCAAAATTAAATCACGAGTTAAAAAATGAAAATGAACGGAATTAAATCATGAGTAAGAGAATGAAAATGATGAGAATTAAACCAAGAGTCAAAAAATAAAAATGATCGAGATTAAACCATAAGTCAAAAAATGAAAACAACCATAATTAAATCATGAGTCAGAAAATGAAAACAATCGAGATTAAACCATGAGTTAGAAAATGAAAGCAACTAGGATTAAACCACTAGTCAGAAAATAAAAATGATTGGGATTAAACCACGAGTTAAAAAATGAAAACGATCGGGATTAAAACATTAGTTAGAAAATGAATACGATCAGGTTTAAATCACTAGTCAAAAAATGAAAATGACCGAGATTAAATTATGAATCAGAAAAGGTTTAAATCACGAGTTAAAAAATAAAAAATGACTGGGATTAAAACAAAAGTCAAAAAATGAAAACAATCAAGATTAAAGCACGAGTTAGAAAACGAAAACGACTAGGATTAAATCACAAGTTAGAAAATGAAAATGATCGAGATTAAACCACCAGTCAAAAAATGAAAATGATCGAGATTAAACCACCAATGAGGAAAAGAATAATGACTGAGATTAAAGCATGAGGCAGAAAATGAAAATAATCAAAATTAAACCATGAATTAAAATATAAAAATGACTGTGATCAAACCACATGTCAAAAAATAAAAATGAATGGGATTAAACCATGAGTCAAAAAATAAAAATAACTGGGATTAAACAACTAGTGAGAAAATGAAAATGACCAGGATTAAATCGTAAGTAAGAAAATGAAAATGACCAGGATTAAATCGTAAGTAAGAAAATGAAAATGACTCAAACTAAACCACGAGTTGGAAAATGAAAATGACCAAGATTAAACCTTGATTTTGAAAAAAAAAGGGACTTGGATTAAATCACAAGTGAGAAAATGAAAACGATCGAGTTTAAACTACGAGTCAAAAAATGAAAATGATCAAGATTAAACCATGAGTTAGAAAATAAAAATGATCGAAATTAAACCATGAGTCAAAAAATGAAAACGATCGGGATTAAACCACGAGTCAGAAAATGAAAACGACCCGAATTAAACCTTGAGTCAGCAAATGAAAAATGATCAAAATTAAACCATGAATTAGAAAATGAAAACAACCAGGATTAAACTATAAGTCAGACAATGAAAACAATCTAGATTAAACCATGAGGCAAAAAATAAAAACCACTCAAATTAAACCATGAGTCAGAAAGTGAAAACGACCAGATTAAACCACTATTCAGAAAAAGAAAAACAACTAGGATTAAACCACGAGTCAAAAAATGAAAATGATTGGGATTAAACCACTACTCTGAAAATGAAAATGACCTCAATTAACTACTAAGTCAAAAAATGAAAGCAACTCAAATTAAACCACATGTCAGAAAATGAAAACGACTAAGATTAAACCATTAGTCAAAAAAAGAAAAAGGACAGAGATTAAACCATAAGTCAGAAAATGAAAATGACCCCGATTAAACCATGAGTCAAAAAATGAAAATGATCGAGATTAAACCATGAGTCAAAAAAATGACTGGGATTAAACCATAAGGGAGAAAAAGAAAATGACTAGGATTAAACCATTAGTCAAAAAATGAAAATGATTGAGATTAAACTACAAGTCAAAAAATCAAAATGATCGAGATTAAACCACATGTCAGAAAATAAAAAATTAAATCATGAGTCAGAGAAAAGAAAACAACTGGGATTAAATCACAGGTCAAAAAATGAAAACAACTGAGATTAAACCATAAGTCAAAAAATAAAAATGACTAAAATTAAATCACGAGTTAGAAAATTAAAACAACAAGGATTAAATCATAAGTTAGAAAATCAAAATGACCAGAATAAAGTCACAAGTTAGAGACTGAAAGCAAAAGGAATTAAACCACGAGTCAAAAAATGAAAATGATTAGGATTAAACCACAAGTCAAAAAATAAAAATGACCAGAATTAAATTTGAGTCAGAAAATGAAAAGACTAGGATCAACCCGCGAGTCAAAAAATAAAAATGACTAGGATTAAACCACGAGTTAGAAAATGAACACGACTAGGTTTAAATCACAAGTCAATAAGTGAGAACAATCGGGATTAGATCATGAGTCAGAAAATGAAAAATCACTAGGATTAAACCACATGTTAGAAAATAAAAATGATCAGGTTTAAACCTGGAGTAAAAAAAAAAAAACCTAGGATTAAACCATGAGTCAAAAAATAAAAATGACCCAGCTTAAACCATGAGTTGAAAAATAAAAATGACCAAGATTAAATCACGAGTTAAAAAATGAAAATGACTGGGATTAAACCACCAATCAAAAAAAGAAAAACCATCAGGATTAAACCAAGAGTAAAAAAATGAAAACAACTAAGATTAATCCACTAGTTAGAAAAAGAAAAATGATCGGGATTAAACCATGAGTCAGAAAATGAAAATGACCCAAATTAAATGATGAGTCAGAAAATGAAAATGATCGAAATTAAATCACGAGTTAAAAAATGAAAATGATCGGGATTAAACCATGAGTCAGGAAATGAAAATGGCTGTATTAAACCACGAGTGAAAAAAAGAAAACAATCGAATCGAAATTAAACCACCAACTAGAAAAAGAAAAATGACCAGGATTAAATCACGAGTCAGAAAATGAAAATGACTAGGATTAAACCACGAGTAAGGAAATGAAAACAACACAAATTAAACCATGAGTCAAAAAATGAAAAGAACTGAGATTTAACCATGAGTTAGAAAATGAAAACGACCAGGATTAAACCATAAGTTAGAAAATGAATACATCAAGTTTAAATCACAAGTTAAGAAATGAAAACGACATGGATTAAATCATAAGCCAGAAAATAAAAAATGACTAGGATTAAATAATGGGTAAAAAATTGAAAACGATCGAGAATAAAGCATGAGTCAAAAAATAAAAATGACCTAAATTAAACCACATGTCAAAAAATGAAAACAACCCGGATTAAACCACAAGCTAGAAAATCCAAACGATCAAGATTAGACCATGGTCAGAAAATCAAAATGATCGAGATTAAACCACTATTCAAAAATAAAAAAATGACTAGGAGTAAACCATGAGTCAAAAAATAAAAACAACCAAAATTAAACCATGAGTCAGAAAAATGAAAATGACTTAAATTAAATCACAAGTCAGAAAATGAAAATGACCAGGATTAAACCACTAGTTAGAAAATGAAAATGACCATGATTAAACCATTAATCAGGAAATAAAAATGACTGGGATTAAACCATCAATCAGAAAAAGAAAAACAAATGAGATTAGACCACAAGTCAAAAAATGAAAATGACAAGGATTAAACCACCAGTTAGGAAATGAAAATGACTTGGATTAAACCATGAGTCAAAAGATAAAAATGATCAGGATTAAATCACAAGTCAAAAAAAGAAAAATGACCGGGATTAAACCATGAGCTAAAAAAACAAAAACAATCAGGATTAAACCATAAGTGAGGAAATAAAAATGATCGAGATTAAATCACGAGTCTGAAAATGAAAATGACTAGAATGAAACCATAAGTCAAAAAATGAAAATGACCAAGATTAAACCATGAGTCAAAAAAATTTGTTGAAATTAAACCATGAGTTAGTAAATCAAAATGATCGGGATTAAACCACAAGTCAAAAAATGAAAATGATCGAAATTAAACCACGAGTCAAAAAATTAAATTGATCAGGATTAAATTATGAGTCAAAAAATGAAAATGACCAGGATTAAATCACGAGTCAGAAAATGAAAATGATAAAGATTAAATCACGAGTAAGAAAATGAAAATGACCGAAATTAAATCATGAGTCAGAGAATGAAAATGACAAGAATTAAATCACAAATTAAAAAATGAAAAGACCAGGATTAAGCCATGGTTAAAAAATGAAAACAAGTAAAATTAAATCACAAGTCAGAAAATGAAAATGATAAAGATTAAACTGAGTTAGAAAATGAAAATGATTAGTGGTTTGAACAACCAGGATTAAACCATGAGTCCAAAAATTAAAACGACTGAGATTAAACCACAAGTCAAAAAATGAATGCGACTGGGTTTAAATCATGAGTCAAGAAACTAAAACGGCCAAGATTAAATCACAAGTCAAAAAATGAAAAACGACTGGGATTAAACTGTAAGTCAGAAAATAAAAATGACCTTGATTAAACCACAGGTCAGAAAATGAAAATGATCGAGATTAAACCATGAGCCAAAAAATGAAAATGATCAGGATTAAACCACTAGTATGAAAAAGAAAAACAACCAAGTTTAAATCACGAGTCAAAAGATGATAATAATAGAAATTAAAAGACGAGTCAAAAAGTGAAAATGACCAGGATTAAATCACCAATCAAAAAAATGAAAGTGACAGTGATTATCCTATAAGTTAAAAAATGAAAACGATTGGGATTAAACCACCAATCAAAAAAAAATGACCGGGATTAATGAAAAATGATCAAGGTATAAACCATGACTTAGAAAATGAAAATGATTGAGATTAAACCACCTGTCAGAAAAGGAAAAACTACCAAAATTAAACCATGAGTCAGAAAATAAAAACTATTAGAATTAAACCACCAGTAAAAAAAATGATAGTGATTAAACGAGTTAGAAAATGAAAATGATCGAGATCAATTCACAAGTTAGAAAATAAAAATGATTCAAATTAAACCAAAAGTCAAAAAATAAAAATGATCGGGATTAAACCACTAATTAGAAAAGAAAAAATGAATCGGATTGTACCATGTGTCAAAAAATGGAAACAACCGAGATTAAACTAGGAGTCAAAAAATGAAAATGACCCCAATTAAGCCATGAGTCAAAAAATGAAAATGATCGGGATTAAATCACAAGTCAAAAAGTGAAAATGACCGGGATTAAATCACGTCTCAAAAAATGAAAATGACTAGAATTGAATCACGAGTTAGAAAATGAAAACGATAGGGATTAAATCCTGAGTCTGAAAATGAAAATGATCGAGATTAAACCATGAGTCAAAAAAATGAAAACGACCAGGATTACATCATAAGTCAAAAAATGAAAATGATCTGGATTAAACCACTAGTTAGAAAAAGAAAAATGACAGAGATTAAACCATGAGTTAGAAAATGAAAACAATCAGGATTAAAACATGAGTCAAAAAATGAAAAATAACTGGATTAAAATCACGAGTCAAAAAATGAAAATGATCGAGATTAAATCATGAGTCAAAAAATAAAAACGATCTAGATTTAACCATGAGTCAGAAAATGAAAATGACCTACATTAAATCATGAGTCAGAAATTGAAAATGACTAGGATTAAACCACGAGTCATAAAAAGAAAAACAATCAGGAATAAAACCACGAGTCAAAAAATGAAAATGATCGGCATTAAACCATGAGTCAAAAAATCAAAATGACCTTAATCAAACCACGAGTCAAAAAATGAAAACAACCTAGGTTAAACCATGAGTCAGAAAATTAGAACAACCCATATTAAACCATGAGCCAGAAAAAAAAATGATTGGGATTAAACAATGATCAGACAATGAAAAACAATCGAGATTAAACCATGAGTAAGAAAATGAAAATGACTAAGATTAAATCATGAATCAAAAAATGAAAATGACTGGGATTAAATCATGAGTCAAAAAATGAAAAAGGACTAAGATTAAATCACAAGTCAAAAAATGAAAAAGACCAGGATTAAACCACGAGTCAGAAAATGAAATGACTCAAATTAAACCATGAGTCAGAGAATGAAAATGGCTCGAATTAAACCACAAGTCAGAAAATAAAAATGACCTAGGTTAAATCTCGAGTCAAAAAATAAAAATGATTGCTATTAAACCATGAGTTAGAGAAAGAAAAACGATCAGAATTAAACCACGAGTCAAAAAATGAAAACAACTGGGATTAAACCATGAGTTAGAAAAAGAAAATGATCAAGATTAAACCATGAGTAAGAAAATGAAAAAGACCGACCTTAAATCATGAGTTAGAAAGATGAAAACAATCAATATTAAATTATAAGTCAGAAAATGAAAACAACTAAAATAAAACCATGAGTCAAAAAATTAAAATGATCAGGATTAAATCACCAGTCAGAAAATGAAAGCAACAGGGATTAAATCATGAGTTAGAAAATGAAAATGATCAAAATTAATTCACAAGTCAGATAATGAAAATGATAGGAATTAAACTACGAGTCAAAAAATGAAAACAATCAGTATTAAACCACGAGTCAAAAAATGAAAATGACCAAGATTAAATCATGAGTCAAAAAATGAAAAAGATCAGAATTAAGCCATAAGTCAAAAAATGAAAATGATTGGGATTAAATCACGGGTCAAAAAATCAAAATGACTAGGATTAAATCACGAGTCAAAAGATGAAAATGATCAGCATAAAATCATGAATCAAAAAATAAAAATAACAAGGATTAAATCATAGTTAGAGAATGAAAATAATGAGAATTAAACTATGAGTCAAATAATGAAAATGACCTAGATTAATCCAAGAGTCAAGCAAGAAAAAAGACCAAAATTAAATTATGAGTCAAAAAATGAAAACGATCGGGATTAAACCATGAGTCAGAAAATGAAAATGACCCAAATTAAATCATGAGTCAAAAAATAAAAACAATCAGAATTAAACCTAGATTCAAAAAATTAATACTATCGAGTTTAAATCGCGAGTAAGTAAATGAAAATGAAAGGGATTAAATCATAAGTCAAAAAATGAAAAACAATCGGGATTAAACCATGAGTTAAAAAATAAAAAATGATCAAGATTAAATCACAAGTCAGAAAATGAAAATAACCATAACTAAATCACGAGTCAGTGAAAAGAAAATGACTAGAATTAAACCACAAGTCAGAAAATAAAAATGACCTAGATAAAAGCACGAGTCAGAAAATGAAAACCATTGGAATTAAATTACGAGTCAAAAAATGAAAATAAAAAGGATTAAATCATAGGTCAAAAAATGAAAATGATGAAAATTAAACCATGAGTCAAAAAATTAAAATGATCATAATTAAATCATAAGTCAGAAAATGAAAACAACTAAAATTAAATCACAAGTCAGAGACAAAACAACGATCGAGATTAAATCATGAGTCAAAAAATAAAAATGATCGAGATTAAACCATGAGTCAAAAAATGAAAATCATCGAAATTAAATCACAATTTAAAAAAAAACGATAGGGATTAAATCATGAGTCAAAAAATGAAAATGACTGAAATTAAATCACGAGCCAGAAAATGAAAACGATTGAAATTAAAACACAAGTCATAAAATGAATACAACCAAGTTTAAATCATGAGTCAGGAAATGAAAATGACCGAGATTAAATTATGAGTCAAAAAATGAAAAATGATCAGGATTAAACCACGAGTTAAAAAATTAAAAGGACCGAGATTAAACCGTGGGTCAGAAAATGAAAACGATCAAAATTAAACAATGAGCCAGAAAATGAAAATGACCGAAATTAAATCACGAGTCAAAAAATGAAAATGACCAGGAATAAACTACGAGTCTAAAAATGAAAATGATCAAAATTAAATCACGAGTCAGAAAATGAAAACAACTAGAATTAAACCAGTAGTTGGAAAAAGAAAAATGATCGGGATTAAACCATAAGTCAAAAAATGAAAACGACTCAAATTTAACCATGAGTTAAAAAAATGAAAATGACCTGGATTAAAACACAAATTAGAAAAAGAAAAATGATTGAGATTAAACCATGAATTAGAAAATGAAAATGACTAGAATTAAACCATGAGTTAGAAAATGAAAATGATTGGCGTTAAACCATGAGTCAGAAAATAAAAACGATCAAGATTAAATCACGAGTTAAAAAATAAAAATGGCTTGGATTAAATCATAAGTCAAATAAAAATAACCAGGATTAAACCATGAGTCAAAAAATTAATACGATCGGATTTAAATCACGAGTAAAAAAATAAAAATGAAAGGTATTAAATCACTAGTCAAAAAATAAAAAATGATCGAGATTAAACCATAAGTCAGAAAATGAAAATGACCAGGATTAAACTATGAGTAAAAAAATATCAGGATTAAACCAAAAGTCAAAAAAATGAAAATAACCAGAATTAAATCATGAGTTAGAGAAAAGAAAATGACTGGAATTAAACTATGAGTCAAAAAAATAAAAATGGTTGGGATAAAACCATGAGTTAGAAAATGAAAATCACCAGAATTAATTCACGAGTCAAAAATGAAAACAATAAGGATTAAATCACAAGTCAGAAAATGAAAATGACTGGAATTAAATCCCGAGTCAAAAAATTAAAATGACAAGAATTAAAGCATGAGTTAAAAAATGAAAATACTGAGATTTAACCATGTGTCAAAAAATGAAAATGTCGTAATTAAATCATGAGTCAAGAAATTAAAATGATCAAGATTAAACCACGTGTCAAAAAATAAAAATGATCAAAATTAAATCACAAATTAAAGAAAAATATGATCGAGATTAAATCACAGGTCAAAAAATGAAAAGGATCGGGATTAAACCATGAGTTAGAAAAGAAAATGATCAAAAGTAAATCACGATTCAAAAAAAATGATAGAGATTAAATCATGAGTTAGAAAATGAAAATGATAGGGATTAAATCGTGAGTCTGAAAATGAAAATGACCAGGATTACACCACAAGTTAGAAAATGAAAACGATCCAAATTAAACCACCAGTTAGAAAAAGAAAAATGACTAGGATTAAATCGCGAGTTAGGAAATGAAAATGACTTGGATTAAACCATGAGTCAGAACATGAAAACAACCGCGATTAAACCATGAATCAGAAAATGAAAATGATCAGGATTAAACCATAAGTCAAAAAATGAAAAATAGCTGGGATTAAAACCACGAGTCAAAAAATGAAAATGATCGAGATTAAACCGTGAGTCAAAAATGAAAACGACCTACATTTAACCACAAGTCAAAAAATGAAAATGACTTGCATTAAATCATGAGTCAGAAATTGAAGATGACTAGGATTAAACCACTACCCAAAAAAAATCGAGATTAAACCACGTGTTAAGAAATGAAAACGATTGGGATTAAACCACGAGCCAAAAAATCAAAATGACCGTAATCAAACCACGAGTCAGAAAATGAAAACAACCTGGGTTAAACCAAGAGTCAGAAAATTAGAACGACCCGAATTAAACCATGAGCCAGAAAAAAAATGACTAGGATTAAACAACGAGTCCGACAATGAAAAATGATCAAGATTAAACCATGAGTTAGAAAATAAAAATGACTGAGATTAAATCACGAGTCAAAAAATGAAAAGGATCGGGATTAAACCACGAGTTAGGAAATGAAATGACTGGGATTAAACCACGAGTCAAAGAATGAAAATGACTCAAATTAAACCACAAGTCAAAAAATGAAAATGATTTGGGTTAAATCACAAGTCAGAAAATGAAAACGATCAAGATTAAACTACGAGTTAGAGAAAGAAAAACAATCAGGATTAAACCACGAGTTAAAAAATGAAAATGACCAGGATTAAACCTTGAGTCAGAAAAAGAAAACGATCAGAATTAAACCATGAGTAAGAAAATGAAAAAGACTAGCATTAAATCATGAGTTAGAGAGATTAAAACAACCGAGATTAAATCATGAGTCAAAAAATGAAGACGATTGAGATAAAACCATGAGTTAGAAAATGAAAACGGTCGGGATTAAATCATGAATTAGAAAATGAAAGCGATAGGGATTAAATCACAAGTTAGAATGTGAAAAAAGATTGAAATTAATTCATGATTCAGAGAATGAAAATGACATGAATTAAACTATGAGTCAAAAAATGAAAACGATCAGGATTAAACCACGAGTCATAAAAATGAAAATGACCATGATTAAATCAAGAGTCAGAAAATGAAAAAGATCGGGATTAAACCATAAGTTGGAAAATGAAAATGATCAAGATTAAATCATGAGTCAAAAAATGAAAATGATCAGATTAAATCATGACTCGAAAGATGAAAATGATCGACATAAAATCATAAATCAAAAAATAAAAATGGCAGGGATTAAATTATAAGTCACAGAATGAAAACAACGAGAATTAAACCATAAGTCAGAAAATGAAAATGACCGAGATTAATCCAAGAGTCAATAAAGGAAAATGACCAAAATTAATTCATGAGTCAAAAAATAAAAATGATCGAGATTAAACCTCAAGTCAAAAAATGAAAATGACTGAGATTAATCCAAGAGTCAAGAAAGGAAAATGACCAAAATTAAATCATGAGTCAAAAAATAAAAATGATCGAAATTAAACCATGAGTTAGAAAATGAAAATGACCCAAATTAAATCATGAGTCAGAAAATGAAAACAATCAAAATTAAACCAAGATTTAGAAAATTAATACCATCGGGTTTAAATCATGAGTGAGAAAATGGAAACGAAAGGGATTAAATCATGAATCAAAAAATGAAAAACGATCGGAATTAAACCACGAGTCAAAAAATAAAAAATGATCGAGATTAAATCATGAGTTAGAAAGTGAAAATGACCAAAACTAAATCATGAGTCAAAGAAAGGAAAATGACTAAAATTAAACCATGAGTCAAAAAATGAAAACCACTGGAATTAAATCATGAGTCAAAAATGAAAATGAAAGGGATTAAATTATGTGTCAGAAAATGAAAATGACTGGAATTAAAGCACGAGCCAGAGAATGAAAACAATGAAAATTAAACCATGAGTCAAAAAATGAAAATGACTGGGATTAAACCACGAGTTAAAAAATTAAAATGATCGTAATTAAATCATAAGTCAAAAAATGAAAACAACCAAAATTAAATCACAAGTCAGAGGAAAGAAAATGATTAAGATTAAATCATGAGTCAGAAAATAAAAATGATGGGGATTAAACCATGAGTCAAAAAATGAAAACGATCGAAATTAAATCACAATTCAAAAAAAAAATGATAAGGATTAAATCCGAGTCAAAAAATGAAAACGATTGGATTTAAATCATGAGTCTAAGAATTAAAATGATAGGCATTAAACCATGAGTCAAAAAATGAAAACAAGTGGGATTAAACCACGAGGTAGAAAATGAAAATGATTGGAATTAAAACACAAGTCATAAAATGAATACAACCAAGTTTAAGTCACGAGTCAGGAAATGAAAATGATCGAGATTAAATTATGAGTTAAAAAATGAAAAATGATTAGGATTAAACCACGAGTTAGAAAATGAAAAGGACCAGGATTAAACCATGGGTCAAAAAATAAGAACAATTGAAATTAAAAGATGAGCCAGAAAATGAAAATGATCAAAATTAAATCATGAGTTAAAAAATGAAAATGATCAGGATTAAATTGCGAGTCTAAAAATGAAAACAATTGAGATTAAACCATGAGTCAAAAAATGAAAATGACTAGAATTAAACCACCAGTTGAAAAAAGAAAAATGATTGGGATTAAACCATAAGTCAGAAAATGAAAACGACCCAGATTTAACCATGAGTCAAAAATGAAAATGACCTGGATTAAACCAAAAGTTAGAAAAAGAAAAACGACCAAGATTAAACCACAAGTTAGAAAAAGAAAAACAACTAGGATTAAACCTTCAATTAGAAAATGAAAATGATTGGGATTAAGCCACGAGTTAGAAAATGAAAATGACTGGCATTAAACCATGAGTCAGAAAATGGAAATGACCAAGATTAAATCATGAGTTAGAAAATGAAAACGACCCAGATTAAATTACAAGTCAGAAAATAAAAACAATCGAGATTAAACCATGACTCAAAAAATTAATACGACCAGGTTTAAATCACAAGTCAAAAAATAAAAATGAAAGGTAATAAATCATGAGTCAAAAAATAAAAAATGACCGAGATTAAACCATGAGTCAGAAAATGAAAATGATTAGGATTAAACTATAAGTTAAAAAATGAAAAACAACAGGGATTAAAATAAAAGTCAGAAAATGAAAACGACCAAAATTAAATCATGAGTTAGAGAAAAGAAAAAGATTGGAATTAAACCATGAGTCAAAAAATAAAAATGGTCGAGTTAAAACCATGAGTTAGAAAATGAAAATCACCGGAATTAAATCATGAGTCAAAAAATGAAAATAACAAGGATTAAATCACGAGTCAAAAAATGAAAACAACTGGAATTAAATCATGAGTCAGAAAATAAAAACGATGAGAATTAAAGCATGAGTCAAAAAATGAAAATGACCTAGATTTAACCATGAGTCAAAAAATGAAAATGTCATAATTAAATCATGAGTCAGAAAATGAAATCGATTGAGATTAAACCACATGTCAAAAAATGAAAATGACCAAAATTAAATCATAAGTCAGAGAAAAAAAATGACCGAGATTAAATCACATGTCAAAAAATGAAAAGGATTGGGATTAAACCACAAGTTAGAAAATGAAAATGAATGAAATTAAATCACGATTCAAAAAAAAAAATGATAGGGATTAAATCATGAGTTAAAAAAAGAGAATAACCAAAATTAAATCATGTGTCAGAGAATGAAAATGACGGGCATTAAACCACAAGTCAAAAATTAAAAATGATCGAGATTAAACCATGATTTAGAAAAAGAAAAAGACAGGGATTAAATTACGAGTCAAAAAATAAAAATGACTAGAATTAAGTCATGAGTTAGAGAATTAAAATGATAAGCATTAAAGCACGAGTCAAAAAATGAAAAGGACTGGGATTAAACCACTAGTTAGAAAATGAATACGACTAGGTTTATATCACAAGTCAGGAAATGAAAATGAACGAGATTAAATCATAAGTTAGAAATGAAAAATGACCAGGGTTAAATCATGAGTCAGAAAATGAAAACGACTGTGGTTAAACCAAAAGTTAGAAAATAAAAATGATCGGGATTAAACTACTATTTCGAAAAGAAAAATAATCGAGATTAAACCATGAGTAAAAAAAAATGACTAATATTCTTGTTTATCATATAAGTAATACTATAAATAACTATTAATTATAGTTATAATTATTTAACCTAATATAATTATATTATTATTTATTATAGTAATTTAATTAGATAATATATACAATAATAAATATCATTAATTATTAACAATTATAATAAATATATAATAATATATATAATTATACATAATATAGTTTATTAATATTAATTGAACTTATTATGTTAATTTATTAATATAAATTAATTATATGTATAATTATTAGTATAACAATATAGATTTTAATATAATAAATTTATCTTTAATAAATTAATATATAATTTATAGTATTATAATTTATAGTATTATAATTCAATAAATATAATCATAAAATAGTATGGATTATGTATTATAATTATATCACTAGAGAAATTATATATAAATTGTTAATTATATAATATAATAATGAATATATATAATATTCATTATATATTCAAAAAGTTTTAATTATTATATATAAATATTAAGTACATAATAATAAGTATTTAATTATAAATAGAAATATAATATTTAATAAGTTAATTAATTATATAATAATTTATATACAATATTATATATTAATTATACTTTTTGTTTTGCAAATATTTACTATAACTATTTATATATTAATAATGATATTGTTTATTATTAATTTGTTTATAATTGTTATAATTAATACAATTATAATTTATAATAAATTATTTAATTCATTTTATTATATTTGAATTATTAATATTATGATTATAATATTATAATTGTAAATTCACTCAAGCTAATTTATAATTATATTAATAATAGATATAATTTGACTATATTAATTATAATAATATTATATTTATTATATATTATAATCTTATTTTATAGTGTTAAATAATATTAATTCATTAATGTTAATTAAATAATTAATTATTAATTATTGAAATAATTAATAACAATAACAAATTATTGCTAAATATTATAATCTAATATTGAATAATTAGATTTATAAATTATAATTAAAAATATATAAATAAATAATTGTTCAAACAATCATAATTATTTGAACTTGATCGGTAAACAGATTTATTTTTTCATATCTTTTGCTTATTAATTTTTTGAATGTTAATATTAAAATTTTAAAATTAAAATATTTTAATTTTTATTATTTAATTATCATATTTATTAATAAATAAGCTATGAAATAATAATATAATTTATGAATTTTGTTAAATAATTATTAAAAATAATCATAAATATTTTAAAATGTATATTTGATCTTTATGATAAATTATTGATAATTAAAATAGATAATTATAAATTATAATCGTATAATTATGTTAGAATTATATTATTTCGAATAAGCTTGTATGAATAGAAACAATTGTTTTGTCATTTATTATAATCCAAAATTATTAATTAATAAATTTAATAATATTAAATTATTATAATATATAATTATATAATAATAGATTATATTAGTTAAGTTATTTAACTTAATCAATTATAATATTTCATATCAATATTATAATATAAATAAATATATAGTTTAAATATTTTGCTAAAATTTTTAAATTATACTATTAATTATATATTTTATAATATATATCTTAATTTTTAATGATAAATATAATAAATATTTAAATTATGTTTCTATTATTAATAAATTATTTATATTAAATTCTATTATATAATATTAATTGAAGATAATCATTATTAGTAATTATTAGGATAATTATAATATTATTAGTATTATAAATTATTAAAATAATTAATAAAACTTTAATTGTTATTATTATAAATAAAATTATAATAATATATACTTATAATAATAAGTTATACTATAACTTATTATAATATTATTTATTAAATTTATTAATTAATATAATTTTGAGATCAATTAATATTGTTTATAATAATTAATTATTTAATATTAATATTATATTTATTAATTTTCAAAATATTTAACAAATATTTTAATAATTATTATTAAATATATTTTTACTAGTTATATTTAATACTATAATATATATTAATTTTAAATATTAAATCTAATTTATTTATATAATTAAAATTAATTAAAATTTTACTTATTAATTAAAATTAAAATCATTGTTATAATTAAATAATAATCTAATTTAATTATAATATATAATTAATTAAAATATAATATAAATATTTAAATTTTAAATATTAAAACTAATATATATTGTTTTAATATATTAATTTGTTTAAATTAAAAATAAATATTAAAATTTATTTTATGTAATAAATATTGCAATAGCCTAATAATTAATACAAATAAATCTAATTATTTAATCTAATTGTTAAATAAATTAACAATTAAAATATAGATATTAATTGTAATAATTGAAATTACTACTTTATTATGTTATAATTAATTATATCTATTAAATATTGAAATAGTTTAAATATTACTTTTATATTAGTTTAAATATTAATATATAGATTAATAATTAATTAAAATAATTATTTAATAATTATTATTAAATATAATAAATAATTATTTGAAATTAATTTACTTTAAATTATTTTTTAATTTTAAGTGAAAAAATTATTTTACGATAAAACAAAAAATGTCATAACAATTTAAAATAAAGAATTGTTTCTATAGCTTTAACTATTTGAACTGGTTTAGCAAACAAATTTATTTTTTAAATCTATTAGTTATTAATTTTCAGAATATTATTACATTAATATTATTTTATTTTGAATAAACTTGTATGAATAGAAATAATTGTTTTATGAAAAAACAAAAGGTTATAAGAAATTGAAATATAAATAGTCATAACTATTTGAATTGGTTCGATAAACAAATTTATTTTTTAAATCTCCTACTTATTAATTTTTGAAATATTAATAAATTCATATTATTTTATTACGAATAAGCTAGTATGATGAAAAACAATTGTTTTATGTCAAAAAAAAGTTCATAATGATTTGAAATAGATAAATGTTCAAATGGCCATAATTATTTTAATTGATTTGATAAATTGATTTATGTTTTAAATCTTTAACTTATCAATTTTTAAAATATTAATAAAGTAATATTATTTTTTTGGGACAAGCTTTTATGATTTAACACAATTGTTTTATGATAAAATAAAAGGTCATAATGATTTTAGATAGATAATTATTCAAATAGTCATAACTATTGGAACTTGTTCAATAAACAAATTTATTTTTTAAAATTTCTTGCTTATTAATTTTTTGAATGTTAATAAATTAGTATTATTTTATTTTGAATAAGCATATATGAACTGAAACAATTATTTTATGACTAAACAAAATGAGACTATAGATAGCATGAGTTTATTAAAAGAAAATTAATTTTGGAAGCAATTATATTTGGCTGGAGACCCATACCTAATATAATTTCTATTTATAATAGAATATAAATAGACTATTAGAATTAATTACTATTAGAATCTTATTAAAAATATTATTAGATTAGATAATATTAGACTATTAGTTAGGATTATAAATATTTATTATATAGTATAATATTTAATAGTGAATATTAGATATGAAGTTAATTATATATTTAAATTTATTATAATAAATTAGTAAAAATAATAATTATACTTATTAGTTTACTAATAATATATTAATTATATTAATATTTTAAATAAATATGTATAATATTAATAACATTATAATTAATTAAAATTAATAATATATAATATCAGAACGATTTGAAATAGATAATTATTCTAATAGTAATTAAAATTATTTTTTAATAATTATAAATAATTTCAAATTTTAATTATTTCAATTCATAAAAACTATAATTGTATACAATTATTAAATAATATAATATTATTTTACTATTTGATTAATTATGAATTTAATTATAATTAATTAATAATTAAATTTACAAAAGTTTGTTTCAATTAAAATAATACAAATTAATTTATTTTTAGTAATTATGATTTGTTTAATTATAATTAATTAAATTTTTATTTATTAGTCCTAACTAATAGTCTAATATAATTACAATAAATTGATTTATTTTTTAAATCTCCAACTTCTCAATTTTTGAAATACTAATAAAGTACTATTATTTTATTTTGGATAAGTTTTATTAAATTGAAATAATTGTTTTATGATAAAACAAAAGGTCATAATGATTTTAAATAGATAATTGTTCAAATAGTTATAACTATTTGAACTTGTTTGATAAACAGATTTATTTTTTAAAATTTCTTGCTTATTAATTTTTTGAATTTAATTAAATTATATTAATTTTATAATATATTGATGTTAAAGTTAATACATTAATTAATTATAATATGTATAAAAATAAATTTATTTTTTAAATTTCTTACTTATTAACTTTTGAAAGATTAATAATTAAATTAATTATTATATATATTATTAATAAATTGATAAATTCTTAAATCAATTACCAAACTAGTTCATATTTGTTATAATTATAATAAATTAGTTTTATCTAATTAATATATATATTAATTTAATATTTAAACGTAATATTACCTTTTGTTTGGTCTTATAACAATTATTTTTTACCATACAAGCTTCAGAATAAAATAATACTAATTTATTAATCTTTCAAAAGTTAATAAGTAAGAATTTTAAAAAAATAAATTTATTTATCAAACCCTTTTAAATAGTTATGACTATTTGAACAAATGTATAGTTTAAATCAGTTATTTAAAAAATAAACCTTTTTTGTTCTATCATAAAACAGTTATTCATGTTCATACAAGCTTATTCGAAATAAATTAGTACTAATCTAATAATACACTAAAAATTAATAACTAAGAGATTTAAAAAATAAATTTGTTTGCTGAACCAGTTTAAATAGTTAAGACTATATGAACAATTATCTATTTTAAATCATTATGACCTTTTGTTTTGTCATAAAACAATTTTTTCAATTCATACTAGCTTATTTAGAATAAAATAAAATGAATTTATTAATATTTCAAAAATTAATAAGATTTAACAAATAATTTTGCTTACCTAACCAGTTTAAATAATTATGATTATTTCAATAATTATTTATTTCAAATAATTGTGACCTTTTGTTTTGTTATAAAACAAATGTTTTTGTCCATATAAGTTTGTTTAGAATAAATTAATAATAGATCTAAAAAATAAATCTTTTTAGATATCTATTAATAAATAAAAATCAATAATTAATAATAAATTATAACCTAGAAATAATTGAAATTATTAAAATTAACTGAATTAAGATTAATTAATATTTATAAAGTAATAAATAAATAAACTATAGAAATAGCTATAGTTTTATTAATTATAATTAATTTATAACTAAAATTATGAATTAATTAATTTATAACGTATAGATTATAACTAAAAATTTTAATTATTTTTTTCATTATTATTATATATATTTTATTAGATAGATTCAATTTGAATTACTTATTTAGATAAATTAGCTAATAGGTAGTATAAGAGTCTCACGGGAAATTTAAAGCTTTTATTTAGCATATAATTCATTAATCAAAAAAATTAAATATTAATTTAGATTTATATTAATTTATATATTTATTAATTATGAATAATATATTAGTTCCTTATAAATTGCTATATAATTTATGTAATGATATTGATATTTTAACAGTAGAAATAGTCTAGGTTTGTTTATAATTTTATTTTTAATTAATAATTAATATTTGTGTTAATTGTAGCTATTTTGTTAAATATATTATTATTATTATATATAATAATTTATTATAAATTATAAATTTACATTAATAGTTTAATAACTATAACTTTAAGTTTTAATATCATATATAATATTTTATTATTATATAGTAATAATATTAATAATTATATAATAATTATATAAATTTATTATTATATAAATTAATTATATTATTAATTTAAAATGTACTAATTAAATAACTTAATTAATTGGTTGTTATTATATATATATATCATTAAATAGTAAGTGATAATTGGTTATTATTCATAACAATTGTTCCTATTCATGCGAAATTATTTAGAATAAAATAATGCTGAATAGATTAATAATACTGTAATTTGTTATTACTATAAATAATTAATAAATTACTTTGTTTTAACATAAAAATTAATAACTATTTGATTATACATATAAAAATGTAAAGTATAATTTTCAATAATAAATAGTATACGATAATTTATAAAATAATATTAAAATTTGATAAACTATTTATATTTTAAAGTTCTTCGTAACTTCAATTTTGGAAAATATTAATAAAGTAATAAGTTAGTTTTTATTTTGGTAAGCTTTTATGAATAAAACAAATTGTTTTGATAGAAACAAATAACATTTTATTTATAATAAAATAATTTTATTAAAAATATTTGTTAAAATGATATTAAAAAGGAAATTATTATATTAATAGATTTAATAATTAATAATTAAATAGTTATTTTAATATTTTATGAAATAAATCTAATAATAATCGTTTAAAACTTAATAACCAAGAAAGATTTAAAAAAATAAATCTAATTGCCAAAACCAATTCAAATAGTTAAGGGAATCTATGAATGATTATCTATTTCAAAATTGTTATGACATTTTCCATTTAATGTAAAACAATTGTTTTGTTCATACAAGCTTATTTCTATTTATTAATTTAATAAAATTTTAATTAATTAATAACATAATAATAATAAGAAATTTTAATGTTATAATATATAAAATAATTTTATATTTAAATAAATTTATTTTATATATTTTTTAATTAATTATTATAAATATATTATAATAATATAATTATTTTATATATAAATAATTTATATAATAATTTATATGCTTATTTAAGAATAACTAGTTATGTAATAGAAAGGGATTTTTAAAAATATATAATTTAATTATAATTGTTTATTTTATATATAAACAATTATAGTCAAACTTAGTAATTTTAGTTATAATATTAAAGTATAATAATAATAATAATAATAATAATAATAATAATAATAATAATAATAATAGAATTAATAATTTATTTGGTAATTTATATATATTTAAATTTATATTTATATAATTATAAATAGTATACTAATTTATTAATTTTTTTTAATGATAAATATTTGGTTTATTTAATTTAGTAATTATTTGTTTTAAATTAAATACTAATATGATATTTTAATTAATAATTTATTAGTATCTACTAAAAATATATATTTTAAACTATTTATAATGTTATTAAGTAATTATTTATATAATCTCTTATTAACTTATATTATTTAAATAACAATTATTTCAATTTAAAATTATATAGTAAAATAATTAAGTTACTAATATATTAAAATAATATATTATAAATTATTGATACTAAAATTATTCATTTATAATATTATATTAACAATATTATATCAACAATAATTGATAACAGCTTATTATTTACCTTAATATAATATATTATATTATAAAATTATAATATAAATATACAAGTATTTATAATAATGACTATTAGTTATTATATGAAATTCAGATTAGATCTATTTATAATTATTATTTACAATAATATCTAATAATTTATTAGAATAAATAAATAATTGTTATTTATAAATATTATGATATATTAATTTAATATTAACTTGACTATAATTTATTATAATAATTAATACTAAATTATTAAATTATAATTAATATACTAATTTAAATAACTAATCTATTTACTTTCGATAAAAATCAATTAAAATAATTTATTATATTAACTAATAAAATTAGTATTATTTTATTATAAAATAATTCAATAATATTATTAAATTAGTATTATTTTATTATATTTATTATTAAAAAAAGCAACAATTAACTAATTATATTATAATTAAATAAATATAATTATTTATTAATCTTATTAATATTAAAACCAATATCAGAATCCTTTTCAAGCCATAATTAATAATTATTTTAGAATAAGTTTATTTATTTATTAGTAATAAGATTTTATTAGTAAACTAATAAATTTATTTTAAGATTTATTAGTAAAAATTTTAAAATAATTTATTTAAACCAAATTGAGGTCATTCTCTTGCATTTTCCAATTCAACATCTCCACAACTCTACCATGCTTGTAATAAGATTATCAAGTGGTTCAAATTCTTTCTGTTACTAAATCTGAACGCAAATTATTTTATGCAAGGCCATAATATGACAGTTATTAAAGCTGATGGACATTATGTTGAGCCATTTGTTGTATAGAACTTGTTCATATATTCAGGGGAGACATACTCAGTCTTAGTAAAAGCTGATTAGAACCCTGCAACAAATTATTGGATCACGTCAAATATTGTTATGCATGTAATTTGACTAGGTATGTCATAACGATTATGACAACTAATCGTATTAAAACTATATTTAATTATTTATTTTCTATTAATTATTCAACGTATATGATCAAGTTATAAATAATTTTATTATACATTTATAATTTTAATTTACAAATAATAGAATTATATATAATATGAATATTATTACTATTATATATAAAATATGAAGCAATATTTTAGATATTAAATAAATATTTAAATAATAACTATTATTTATAAATATAATATTAATTTACAATAATAAATTACTAATAAATTAATATTTATACTATAAATTAATAACAATAATTAAAATGTTTAAAAATTTATTAAACATTAATAAAAATTAACTTATTAAAAAATATTATATAATAAGTTATTCATTATAATAATTATTAATAATTAATTAATAATAATTAATTAACCATCAACTTTTCTTCCCCTATTTTTTTGAGCAAACAGTAGGATTAAATGATAGAGAAGAACTTATAAATATATAGTATTTCAAATTCATTTTTCATGATGCTATATTTGTTGGCTAGAATAAACTTGAAAAAATTGGAACTGCTAAATTAAAGGAAAAGCACAAAGGTAGATTGATACCCCAGGACTATTTTTTCTTGATTGCAAATTGATTTAACATATGATTGCATGCCATTAGAAATTCATCATTAGAGTCAGTTTCAATATCTACTAATGCAAAAATATATGACAAAAAGAGAAAACCATGAGCTCTTGTTAATGTGGATGCAAATGATGATGGTGGATAATTGCTGTTGGTTTGCAGATGCTGTAGAGAAAAAGTAAAAGCAGTGGGTTTTGAGAAAATTTTAATGAAAGCTATGGCAGATTAAAATGATTATATTATAACTAAGAATTATACTATAATATAAATTTATATTAACTATTAAATAAATAATTGTATATTAATTTATTATAAGCTAATTACAATAATATATCCTTACTAATTAAATTAATAATAATATAATTAAATCACAATTGTTATAGTGTTATAAATATTAGTAATTTATATTTAATGATATGAATTAAATATAATTAATGATAAAATCTATTTTATTGATTAATATTAAAAATTATGACATTTATAATTAATATTTATTATAAATTTAAAATTGGTTATTTATAATAATTATGTTAAACTTAATTAATAATTAACATTCTTAATTATTAACTATAATTAATAAGTAATATAAATAAAATGTTACTAAATTAACAAATATTAAAAAATATTTAATAATTAACAACTTAATTATCTGTTTAATATTGTTATTAAATTTAATAACTATTTGAACATAATTATAAGATTAATATATTAATAATACTATAAATTTTATTAATTATACATTAGTTATTATTAAATATAAGTTATTAAATATAAACTAAAAAAATATTTATTAATTATTTTAATATAAGTTAAGTATTAAATAACTTGAATAGATAATTAAATAATAATAATATTTATAATATTTAAAATAATTATAATCTCTTAATATTTATAATAAGATTATAATTATTACTTTTTATATTTTAAATTATTAATTATAAATTAGTACAATTTAATTATTATTAAATGATTATAAGCTAATTATAATATAATATAGTTTATATAATATGATTTATATTATATTATTGCTTCAAAAAAGTAATAATTATTTGAACTTATTTGGTAAATAGATTCATTTTTTAAATCTCTTACTCATTAATTTTTGGAATAGTAATAAGTTAGCTATAATTAAATATGAAATCTTAATATTATTTATTATTAATTTATAAATTGGATATTAATACTTAATTATTAATATTTATATAATATTTAATAATATTTATAATATTATATTATTATATATATTGAATATTTAATATTTAATATTTAATAATATGTACACTAATAATTATAGTTAATATTATTCGAAATAATTAAATTAAATAATTACTATAAATATTTTATTAGTTTAATTAATATTATATTTATTATATTTATAATTATATATAATAAATATACAATTATATTAATTATAATATTTATAGTAAGTTAAAATTTAGTATTATATTATTTATTTATAAAACATTATGCAATTATTATTTATTATAATTTAATAAAAACTAATATTTATAACTTAATTTATAATATAATAAATTATTATATATATAATATAAGAATATATATTGATTATTATTTTAATAATATAATGAAACTATTTTATATATGAATTAATTATATTTCAAATCAATATTTAATTATTATTTAAATATTAAATAATTTAATAACTAAATTAATATTATTAATTATCAAGTAATTAAATAAATTTAGATAACTATATTGTTATAAGTAATATAGTTTATAACTATTAAGTCTATATATTATTATATATAAATATAAGAATTATAATAAAATATAAATAACTTGTTAGATATAATTTATAATAATATAAAAAATTTTGACTATATAAGTTATTCATGATATTATATTTAATTAATATTATATTTAAATAATTGTATAGATTTAGTCATTAGTAAAATAATAATATAATATTAATTAAACTAATAAAATATTTATAATAATTATTTAATATTAATTATTTATAAATTTATTGTATTTTAGCAATAAATTAATTTGAACATTTAAATATAATCAGTAAGAGATTTAAAAACTAAATCTGCTTACCAAACCATTTCAAATATTTTGACTATTTGAATAATTATCTATTTCAAATCATTATAAGTTTTTATTTTGTCATCAAATAATTTGTTCTATTTATACTATTTTATTTGAAATAAAATAATGCAAATGTAATAATATTCCCAAACTTAATAACCAAAAAAATAAAAAATAAATCTAATTACCAAACCGATTCAAATAGTTAAAACTATATAAATGATTATCTATTTCAAATTGTTATGACCTTTTTTTTTTGTCATAAAACAATTGTTTTGTTTGTACAAGCTTATTCATATTCAAATAATACTAATTTCATAATATTTAAAAATTTAATAAGTAAGAGATTTAAAAAATAAATTTATCTATCGAATCATTTCAAATGGTTAAGACTATTAGAATAATTATATACTTAAAATCGTTTGACCATTTTTTAGTCATAAAACAATTGTTTCAATTCATACAAGCTTATTCAAAATAAATTAATACTAATTTATTAACATTTGGAAAATTAATAAGAAAGAGATTAAAAAAATAAAATATGTTTGCCGAACAAGTTCAAATAGTTTTTATTATTTCAATAATTGTCTATTTAAAAATGTTATAACCTTTTAATTTGTCATAAAACAATTGTTTCAGTTAATACAAGCTTAGATGGAATAAAATGAATACTAATTTATTAATATTTTCAAAATTTAATAAGAAATTTTAAAAAATAAATTTTGTTTACCAAATCAATTAAATTAATTTGGCCATTTGAATAATTATCTATTTCAATCATTATTGACCTTTTATTTTGTCATAATACAATTGGGGTTTTTGTCATACAAGCTTTTTCAAAATAAAATAATACTAATTGACTAATATTTCAAAAATAATTAGGTAACAAGATTTAAATAATAAACCTTGTTTACCAATCCCAATTTAAATCAATTATGACTATTTTGAACAATATGCAATATAACATCATTAAAATTTTTGTTTTGTCATAAAACAATTGTTTCTAATCATAGAAGCCTATTCGGTTAAAAATAATATTAATTTAATAATATTTTAAAAATTAATAAGAGATTCAAAAATAAAATATGTTTGCTAAAGCAGTTCAAATGGAAAAATAATTAGAATAATTATCTATTTCAAATAGTTCAAACCTTTTGTTTAGTCATAAAATATTTGTTTCATGTCTTATAAGCTTATTTGGAATAAAATAATCCAAATTTATGAACATTTGGAAAATTAATAAGCAAAAGATTTGAAAAAATAAATTTGTTTACCAAACAAGTTTAAAAACTTACAACTATTTGATCAATTATTTTTATAAAATCATTATGACCTTTTGTTTTGACATAAACAATTGTTTCAATTCATAAAAAGCTTATCCAAAATAAAAAGAATATAATAAGTAGGAGTTTAAAAAAATAAATTTGTTTATCGAGCAAATTCTGATAGTTACAACTATTTGAACAATTATCTATTTAAAATCATTATGATGTTTTGTCATAAAATAATTGTTTCAGTTCAACAAGCTTATTCAAAATAAAATAATTCTAATTTATTAATATTCCAAAAATTAATAAGTGATTTAAAAAGTGAATCTATTTGCCAAATTAGTTCAAATAATTATGATAATTTCAACAATTATCTATTTCAAATCGTTATCACCTTTTGTTTGGTCATATAACAACTGTTTTTTTATCATACATGATTATTTGAAATAAAATAATAATAATTTATTAATCTTTCAAAAATTAATAAGAGATTTAAAAAATAAATTTGTTTACTGAACCAGTTCAAATAGTTATGACTATTTAAACAATTCTATACTTCATATCATTATAACCTTTTGTTATGTCATAAAATAATTATTTCTATTCGTACAAGCTTATTCAAAATAAAACAATACTAATATAATAATATTCTAAAAATTAATAACTAAGGGATTTCAAAAATAAATTTGTTTGCCGAACCAATTCAAATAGTTAAAACTATATGAACAATTATCTATTTCAAATCGTTATGACCTTTTGTCTTGTCATAAAACAAATTTCTCAATTCATACTAGCTTATTCAAAATAAAATAAAATGAATTTATTAATATTTCAAAAAATAATAAGTAAGAGATTTAAAAAATAATTTTGTTTACCTAACCGTTCAAAATATTATACTATTTGAACAATTATATATTCCAAATCGTTATTATTTTTTGTTTTGTTGTACAACAAATGTTTTTGTTCATATAAGTTTATTCAAAATAAAGTAATACTAATCTATTAATATTTCAAAAATTAAAAAGTGATTTAGACAATAAATCTATGTATCAAACTAGTTCAAATAGTTATGACTATTTGAGCAATTATTTATTTCAAATCATTATGACTTTTTGTTTTGTTGTAAAACAATTGTTTTTATTCATACAAGCTTATTTGCATTAAAATAATACTAATTTATTAATATTTTGACAATTAGTAAGTAAAAAATTTTTAAAATATGTTTACCACACTAGATCAAATAATCATGACAATTTGAATAACTATCTATTTCAAATCATTATGACCTTTTGATTTGTCATAAAAGAGTTGTTTCAGTTCATATAAGCTTATTCAAAATAAAATAATACTAATTTATTCATAATCCAAAAATTAATAATAAAGAGATTTAAAAAATGACTTTGTTTACTGAACAAATTTAAATAATTAGGACTGTGTCAATATTTATCGATTTGAAATAGCTATAACCTTTTGTTTTGTAATAAAAGAATTTTTTCTGTTCATCTAAGCTTATTTCAAATAAAATAATACAAATTTATTAATATTAAGACAATTAATAAGTAAAAGATTTAAAAATAAATCTGTTTACCAAACAAGTTCTAATCATTATGGTTATTTGAGCAATTATTTATTTCAACCTGTTATGATTTTTTATTTTGTCATAAAACAATTATTTCTATTTATACATTTTAAATAGTTATTATATATTATATTATTAATAAATATAAATATTAATTTATAACAAATACTATTAAATTATTATAATCTTTAATAATTATATATTATAATTATATTTTAAATTATATTATATTATTTTTATATTATAATATCAATATAATGTATTAAATTAATAAATCAATATTTATAATTAAAAAAATAACAATTAATTCGTATAATTTATAGCAAATATAATTTAAATATTCAATTATAAAATTAATTAATTATAATAACATGAATATATTTAATTTATATAACTAGTGAATATAATTAACTAATATTATATTATATATAATATTATAATATATATTTGATTAATATATTAATCAATTTATAATCAAATTATAGTACAAGTTATAAAATTAAATTAAATTTATATTTCTATAATATAATATTTGAATTACTCCATTAAGTTATTTTTTTGTACTTTATATATAATTATAATGTATATAATTATAATTTATATACAAGTATTTGATTAGTAATTATAATTTATATAATTATAAATTATAATCGTATAATTATGTTATTTTGAATAAGCTTCTACGAACAAAAACAATTGTTTTGTGATTTATTATAATCCAAAATTATTAATTAATAAATTTAATAATATTAAATTATTATAATATATAATTATATAATATTAGATTATATTAGTTAAGTTATTTAACTTAATCAATTATAATATTTCATATCAATATTATAATATAAATAAATATATAGTTTAAATAGTTTGTTAAAATTTTAAATTATACTATTAATTATATATTTATAATTATATATCTTAATTTTTAATGATAAATATAATAAATATTTAAATTATATTTCTATTATTAATAAATTATTTATATTAAATTCTATTATATAATATTACTTGATGATAATCATTATTAGTAATTATTAGGATAATTATAATATTATTAGTATTATAAATTATTAAAATAATTAATAACACTTTAATTGTTATTATTATAAATAAAACTATAATAATATATACTTATAATAATAAGTTATACTATAACTTATTATAATATTATATATTAAATTAGTTAATTAATATAGTTTTCAGATCAATTAATATTGTTTATAATAATTATTATTTAATATTAATATTATATTTATTAATTTTCAAAATATTTAACAAATATTTTAATAATTATTATTAAATATATTTTTACTAGTTATATTGAATACTATAATATATATTAATTTTAAATATTAAATCTAATATATTTAAATAATTAAAATTAATTAAAATTTTTACTTACTAATTTAAAATTAAAATAATTGTTATAATTAAATAATAATCTAATTTAATTATAATATATAATTAATTAAAATATAATATAAATATTTAAATTTTAAATATTAAAACTAATATATATTGTTTTAATATCTTAATTTGTTTAAATTAAAAATAAATATTAAAATTTATTTTAAGTAATAAATATTGCAATAGCTTAATAATTAATACAAATAAATCTAATTATTTAATCTAATTGTTAAATAAATTAACAATTAAAATATAGATATTAATTGTAATTATTGAAATTACTACTTTATTATGTTATAATTAATTATATCTATTAAATATTGCAATAGTTTAAATATTACTTTTATATTAGTTTAAATATTAATACATAGATTAATAATTAATTAAAATAATTATTTAATAATTATTATTAAATATAATAAACAATTATTTGAAATTAATTTACTTTAAATTATTTTTTAATTTTAAGTGAAAAAATTATTTTATAATAAAACAAAATGTCATAACAATTTTAAATAAAGGATTGTTCCTATAGCCTTAACTATTTGAACTGGCTTGGAAAACAAATTTATTTTTTAAATCTATTAGTTATTAATTTTCAGAATATTATTACATTAGTATTGTTTTATTCTGAATAAACTTGTATGAATAGAACTAATTGTTTTATGAAAAAACAAAAAGTTATAAGAAATTGAAATATAAATAGTCATAACTATTTAAATTGGTTCGATAAACAGATTTATTTTTTAAATCTCCTACTTATTAATTTTTGAAATATTAATAAATTAATATTATTTTATTACAAAAAGCTAGAATGATGAAAAACAATTGTTTTATGTAAAAAAAAAATTCATAATGATTTGAAATAGATAAATGTTCAAATAGCCATAATTATTTTAACTGATTTGATAAATTGATTTATGTTTTAAATGTTTAACTTATCAATTTTTAAAATATTAATAAAGTTGTTAGTCTTAAATTGATCATTATTTTGAAATGACCAAAAATTAAAGCTAAATAAACTTGATCAAGATTTTGAAAAAGATTTATTTAGTACATGTTCTTAAGTTTTATATTTTGGTACTAAATAAATATATGATTTTCAAAGTTTAAACAAACCTTTCTTGATGTCATATTTCTCAAACCAAATCTACCTTTAAAGATTTTTTATTTGAGCTTAAATGAAAGTCCAATTGTTATTTTTAAAGTGAACTTATTCATTTTGGATTTAATACAATTTTGATAATACTGGTTTTGGGAAATAGATTAAGTTAGGAAAGTTGTTTTTACAAGAACAAAGTTTTCCAACATTGAAATTATTTTGTTTTTCTGTATAAATTCACAAGGTTTTAATACTTGAATTTTATATGGTTGGAAAGCTCTTTGAGTCTACTTTCTAATGGATCAAACAAAATGAAAATCCAAATTTTCTAAGAAAAGATTTTGAATTTTTACTAGACACACTACAGTTGTCTAGAAAACTGCATAAGGGGTAGATTTGAAAATTCACTATAATTCGTACACAGTGAATTAGGTGATGAGCTTTATATGGATCGAAAGCCCTTTAAGTCTAGTTTCTAAATCTTCAAATGGTTTATGATTTGGATTTGTATAACTCAAGTTATGATCTGAGTAGAGTACAAAATGGGAAACAACCACCAGCTTGGACAGGATCGATCCCCTCTAGAAGGGATCGATTGCTTCCTCAAACAGAATGCCCTCCAAGCTGAAAATCCAGAAAAGGGATTGATCCCCCCATATAGGGGATCGATCACCTAGGCAAGGGATCGATACCCTCAAGGAAGGGATCAATCGGGTAAGGCTTTTCAAGCACAAAATCGTGCTTGAACCAAAATGAACCAATCGATCCCCTCAAGAAGGGATCGATCGGTTCTAGGTGTGAAGACCTCCAACGGCTACTTTTTCATCATTCAATGGGCATTTCTTCACTACAAGCTTCCCTAATGGATAGTTTCTCAATTTCTTTATAAATTAGGCACTCCAACACACCAAGAACCAAGATGAATCAAGACAGCAAGAGCTAACAAGCAATATTTTCTTTTTCTCAAATAATCAAGAGTTCTTAGAGCTTCAAAGTCTATATCCTTGCATTCATTGTATGCAAATTATTTTTTTGTTGTTCATTCATCTTTGTCTTGTCTATACCTTTGTGTACTTCAAATTAGAAAACACCCAACCTTTGAGAGGTTCTTAGAGTTTGCCAAACACTTGAAATTTTGTATTGTGTGATTGTAAGCTTAAGGGGGAGGATAACCCTTAAGAGTGTATTGTGTTGAGTTTGTAAAGCTTGGAGAAGCTTGTTTGTAATCTTCAACACATAGTGGATTTGAGCCTTGGTGTGGACAACCAAGAGAGAGGACGTAGGTGCCTTGTGGAGAATGACTGAACCTCTATAAATCATTGTGTTTGATTTTTCTATCCTTATATTCTTATAATTTATTGTTGTCCATATTTGATTTTAAGTTCATTGATTGTTATTGCCTTCATTATATTTTGATCAAAAGAGCTTATTGTCTTAATTTTCATTCAACTATATATAAAATCATTATTTGGAAGAATTTGGAGATATCCAATTCACCCCCCTCTTGGATCACCATCTAACCTATAAAGCTAACAAAAGTAATATTATTTTATTTAGGACAAGCTTTTATGATCTAAAACAATTGTTTTATGATAAAATAAAAGGTCATAATGAGTTTATTAAAAAAAAATTAATTTTGAAAGCAATTATATTTGGCGTCTCTGTAGACCCGTACCTAATTTAATTTTTATTTATAATAGAATATAAATAGACTATTAGAATTAATTACTATTAGAATCTTATTAAAAATATTATTAGATTAGATAATATTAGACTATTAGTTAGGATTATAAATATTTATTATATAGTATAATATTTAATAGTGAATATTAGATATGAAGTTAATTATATATTTAAATTTATTATAATAAATTAGTAAAAATAATAATTATACTTATTAGTTTACTAATAATATATTAATTATATTAATTATATTAATATTTTAAATAAATATGTATAATATGTATAATATTATAATTAATTAAAATTAATAATATATAATATCATAATGATTTGAAATAGATAATTATTCTAATAGTAATTAAAATTATTTTTTAATAATTATAAATAATTTCAAATTTTAATTATTTCAATTCATAAAAACTATAATTGTATACAATTATTAAATAATATAATATTATTTTACTATTTGATTAATTATGAATTTAATTATAATTAATTAATAATTAAATTTACAAAAGTTTATTTCAATTAAAATAATACAAATTAATTTATTTTTAGTAATTATGATTTGTTTAATTTAATTAATTAAATTTTTATTTATTAGTCCTAACTAATAGTCTAATATAATTACAATAAATTGATTTATTTTTTAAATCTCCAACTTCTCAATTTTTGAAATAGTAATAAAGTAATATTATTTTATTTTGGATAAGTTTTATTGAACTGAAATAATTGTTTTATGATAAAGCAAAAGATCATAATGATTTTAAATAGATAATTGTTCAAATAGTTATAACTATTTGAACTTGTTCGATAAACAGATTTATTTTTTAAAATTTTTTGCTTATTAATTTTTTGAATGTTAATAAAATTATATTATATTATTTCAACAAAATTATATTAATTTAAATATATTGATGTTAAAGTTAATATATTAATTAATTATAATATGTATAAAAATAAATTTATTTTTTAAATTTCTTACTTATTAACTTTTGAAAGATTAATAATTAAATTAATTATTATATATATTATTAATAAATTGATAAATTCTTAAATCAATTACCAAACTAGTTCATATTTGTTATAATTATAATAAATTAGTTTTATCTAATTAATATATATATATTAATTTAATATTTAAACATAATATTACCTTTTGTTTGGTCATATAACAATTGTTTTTTATCATATAAGCTTCAGAATAAAATAATACTAATTTATTAATCTTTCAAAAGTTAATAAGTAAGAATTTAAAAAATAAATTTATTATCGAACCTTTTTAAATAGTTATGACTATTTGAATAAATGTATAGTTTAAATCAGTTATTTAAAAAATAAACCTTTTTTGTTCTGTCATAAAACAATTATTCATGTTCATACAAGCTTATTCGAAATAAAATAGTACTAATCTAATAATACTCTGAAAATTAATAACTAAGAGATTTAAAAAATAAATTTGTTTGCTGAACGAGTTTAAATAGTTAAGACTATATGAACAATTATCTATTTTAAATCGTTATGACCTTTTGTTTTGTCATAAAACAATTTTTTCAATTCATACTAGCTTATTTAGAATAAAATAAAATGATTTTATTAATATTTCAAAAATTAATAAGAGATTTATCAAATAATTCTACTTACCTAACTAGTTCAAATAATTATGATTATTTCAATAATTATTTATTTCAAATAATTATGACCTTTTGTTTTGTTATAAAACAAATGTTTTTGTCCATATAAGTTTGTTTGGAATAAATTAATACTACTCTATTAATATTTTAAAAATTAATAATAGATCTAAAAAATAAATATTTTTAGATATCTATTAATTAATAAAAATCAATATCCAGATAATTAATAATAAATTATAACTAAGAAATAATTTAATTTATTAAAATTAACTAAATTAAGTTAATTAAATATTTATAAATAATAAATAAATAAACTATAGAAATAGCTATAGTTTTTATTAATTATAAATTAATTGAAATTAAAATTATTTAATTAAATTAATTATAATTGTATAGATTATAACTAAGAATTTAATATTCTTTTTTAATTATTATTATATATATTTTATTAGAGAATTCAATTTGAATTAAATTTATTTATGATAAATTAGCTAATAGTAGTGATAAGATCTCATGAAAAATTTAAAGCTTTTATTTAGAATATAATTATTAATCAGTAAATATTTAAATATTAATTTTTATGATTTATATTAATTTATAATTATTTATTAATTACGAATAAATTTATTAGATTGCTTATAAATTTATATAATTATGTAATATAATTATATTACTTAACAAATAGTTTATTTTTTTGTTATAATTTATTTTTAATTAATAATTAATATTTGTGTTAATTGTAGCTATTTTGTTAAATATATTATTATTATTATTATATATAATAATTTTTTATAAATTATAAAGTTATATTAATAGTTTAATAATTATAACTTTAAGTTTAAATATCATATATAATATTTTATTATTATATAATAATAATATTAATAATTATATAAATTTATTATTATATAAATTAATTATATTATTAATTTAAAATATACTAATTAAATAACTTAATTAATTTGTTATTATTATATATATCATTGAATAGTAAGTGATAATTGGTTATTATTCATAACAATTGTTCCTATTCATGCAAAATTATTTAGAATAAAATAATGCTGAACAGATTAATAATATTGTAATTTGTTATTACTATTAATAATTAATAAATTACTTTGTTTTAACATAAAAATTAATAACTATTTGATTATGCATATAAAAATTAAGTAAATTTTCAATAATAAATAGTATAGATAATTTATAAAATAATATTAAAATTTGATAAACTAATTTATTTTTTAAATCTCCAACTTCTTAATTTTTGAAATATTAATAAAGTAATATTATTTTATTTCGGATAAGCTTTTATGAACTAAAACAATTGTTTTATGATAAAACAAATAATCTATTTTAATTATAATAAAATAATTTTATTAAAAAATATTTGTAAATGTATTAAAAAGGAATTATTATATTAATTAGATTTAATAATTAATAATTAAATTATTATTAATATTATATGAAATAATCTAATAATAATATGAAATTAATAATAATCGTTAAAACTTAATAACCAAGAAAATTGAAAAAACCAATTCAAATAGTTAAGACTCTATGAATAATTATCTATTTCAAATTGTTATGACCTTTTTATTTAATGTAAAACAATTGTTTTGTTCGTACAAGCTTATTTGGATTTATAATTTAATAAAATTTTAATTAATTAATAGCATAATAATAATAAGAAATTTTAATGTTATAATATATAAAATAATTTTATATAAAATAAATTTATTTTATATATTTTTAATTAATTATTATAAATATATTATAATAATATAATTATTTTATATATAAATAATTTATATAATAATTTATATTGTTATTTAAGAATAACTAGTTATGTAAATAGAAAGGGGATTTTAAAAATATATAATTTAATTATAATTGTTTATTTTTATATATAAACAATTATAGCCAAACTTAGTAATTTATAGTATAATATAAAGTATAAATAATAATAATAATAATAATAATAATAGTAATTAATAATTTATTTGATAATTTATATATATTATAAATTTATATTTATATAATTATAAATAATATATAATTTATTAATTTTTATTTAATTAATACATATTTGTTTATTTAATTTTGTAATTATTTATTTTAAAATAAATACTAATATTGATATTTTAATTAATAATTTTTTAGTATTTACTAAAAATATAGATTATAAACTATTTATAATGTTATGAAGTAATTATTTATATAATCTCTTATTAACTTATATTATTTAAATAACAATTATTTCAATTTCTATATACTAAAATAATTAAGTTACTAATATATTATAAATTATTGATACTAAAATTATTCATTTATAATATTATATTAACTATATTATATCAACAATAATTGATAACAGCTTATTATTTACCTTAATATAATATAATATATTATAAAATTATAACATAAATATACAACTATTTATAATAATGACTATTAGTTATTATATGAAATTTGGATTAGATCTATTTATAATTATTATTTACAATAACATCTAATAATTTATTAGAATAATAAATAATTGTTATTTATAAATATTATGATATATTAATTTAATATTAACTTGACTATAATTTATTATAATAATTAATACTAAATTATTAAATTATAATTAATATACTAATTTAAATAACTAATCTATTTACTTCAACAAAAATCAATTAAAATAATTTTATTATATTTACTAATAAAATTAGTATTATTTTATTATAAAATAATTCAATACTATTATTAAATTAGTATTATTTTATTATATTTATTATTAAAAAAAGCAACAATTAACTAATTATATTATAATTAAATAAATATAATTATTTATTAATCTTATTAATATTAAAACCAATATCAGAATCCTTTTCAAGCCATAATTAATAATTATTTTAGAATAAGTTTATTTATTTATTAGTAATAAATTTTATTAGTAAACTAATAAATTTATTTTAATATTTATTAGTAAAAATTTTAAAAATAATTTATTTAAACCAAATTGAGGTAATTCTCTTGCATTTTCCAGTTCAACATCTCCACAACTCTACCATGCTTGTAATAAGATTATCAACTGGTTTAAATTTTTTCTGTTACTAAATCTGAATGCAAATTGTTTTATGCAGGGCCATAATATGATAGTTATTGAAGCTGATGGACATTATGTTGAGCCATTTGTTGTACAGAACTTGTTCATATATTCAGGGGAGACATACTCAGTCTTAGTAAAAGCCGATTAAGACCCCACAACAAATTATTGGATCACGTCAAATATTGTTATGCATGTAATTTGACTAGGTATGTCAAAACGATTATGACAACTAATCGTATTAAAACTATATTTAATTATTTATTTTCTATTAATTATTCAACGTATATGATCAAGTTATAAATAATTTTATTATACGTTTATAATTTTAATTTACAAATAATAGAATTATATATATATAATATGAATGTTATTACTAATATATATAAAATATGAAGCAATATTTTAGATATTAAATAAATATTTAAATAATAACTATTATTTATAAATATAATATTAATTTACAATAATAAATTACTAATAAATTAATATTTATACTATAAATTAATAACAATAATTAAAATGTTAAAAACATTTATTAAACATTAATAAAAATTAACTTATTAAAAAATATTATATAATAAGTTATTCATTATAATAATTTTAATAATTAATTAACCATCAACTTTTCTTCCCCTATTTTCTTGAGCAAACAGTAGGATTAAATGATAGAGAAGAACTTATAAATATGTAGTATTTCAAATTCATTTTTCATGATGCTATTTTTGTTGGCTAGAATAAACTTCTGAAAATTGGAGCTGCTAAATTAAAGGAAAAGCATAATGGTAGGTTGATACCCCCATGACTATTTTTTCTTGATTGCGAGTTGATTTTGCATATGATTGCATTCGATCAGAAATTCATCATTAGAGTCAGTTTGAATATCTATTAATGCAAAAATATATGACAAAAAGAGAAAACCATGAGCTCTTGTTAATGTGGATGCAAATGATGATGGTGGATAACTGCTGTTGGTTTGCAGATGCTATAGAGAAAAAATAAAAGCAGTGGGTTTTGAGAAAATTTAATGAAAGCTATGGCAGATTAAAATGATTATATTATAACTAAGAATTATACTATAATATAAATTTATATTAATTATTAAATAAATAATTGTATATTAATTTATTATAAGCTAATTACAATAATATATCCTTACTAATTAAATTAATAATAATATAATTAAATCACAATTGTTATAGTGTTATAAATATTAGTAATTTATATTTAATTATATGAATTAAATATAATTAATGATAAAATCTATTTTATTGATTAATATTAAAAATGATGACAATTTATAATTAATATTTATTATAAATTTAAAATTAGTTATTTATAATAATTATATTAAACTTAATTAATAATTAACAATCTTAATTATTAAATATAATTAATAAGTAATATAAATAAAATGTTAATAAATTAACAAATATTAAAAAATATTTAATAATTAACAACTTAATTATCTGTTTAATATTGTTATTAAATTTAATAACTATTTGAACATAATTATAAGATTAATATATTAATAATACTATAAATTTTATTAATTATAAATTATTCATTATTAAATATAAATGATTAAAATACAAACTAAAAAATATTTTGTTAATTATTTTAATTAAGTTAAGTATTAAATAACTTAAATAGATAATTAAATAATAATAATATTTATAATATTTAAAATAATTATAATATCTGAATATTTATAATAAGATTATAATGACTACTTTTTATATTTTAAATTATTAATTATAAATTAGTACAATTTAATTATTATTAAATAATTATAAGCTAATTATAATATAATATAGTTTATATAATATGATTTATATTATATTATAGCTTCAAAAAATTAATAATTATTTGAACTTATTTGGTAAATAGATTCATTTTTTAAATCTCTTACTCATTAATTTTTGGAATAGTAATAAGTTAGCTATAATTAAATATGAAATCTTAATATTATTTATTATTAATTTATAAATTGGATATTAATACTTAATTATTAATATTTATATAATATTATAATTAATATTATTATATATATTGAATATTAAATATTAAATATTTAATAATATTTATAATAATAATTATAGTTAATATTATTCGAAATAATTAAATTATATAATTGTTATAAATATTTTATTAGTTTAATTAATATTATATTATTATTTTACTAATTACTAAATCTATACAATTATCAATTTATATTATATTTATTATATATTATAATTATATATAATAAATATATAATTATATTAATTACAATATTTATAGTAAGTTAAATTTTAGTATTATATTATTTATTTATAAAACATTATATAATTATTATTTATTATAATTTAATAAAAACTAATATTTATAACTTAATTTATAATATAATAAATTATTATATATATAATATAAGAATATATATTGATTATTATTTTAATAATATAATGAAACTATTTTTATATATAAATTAATTATATTTCAAATCAATATTTAATTATTATTTAAATATTAAATAATTTAATAACTAAATTAATATTATTAATTATCAAGTAATTAAATAAATTTAGATAACTATATTGTTATAATTTTTATAGTTTATAACTACTAAGTCTATATATTATTATATATAAATATAAGAATTATAATAAAATATAAATAACTGTTAGATATAATTTATAATAATATAAACAATTTTGACTATATAAGTTATTCATGATATTATATTTAAATAATTGTTTAGATTTAGTAATTAGTAAAATAATAATATAATATTAATTAAACTAATAAAATATTTAGAATAATTATTTAATATTAATTATTTATAAATTTATTGTATTTTAACAATAAATTAATTTGAACATTTAAATATAATTAGTAAGAGATTTAAAAAGTAAATCTGTTTACCAAACCATTTCAAATATTTTGACTATTTGAATAATTATCTATTTCAAATCATTATAAGTTTTTATTTTGTCATTAAATAATTTGTTCTATTTATACTATTTTATTTGAAATAAAATAATGCAAATTTAATAATATTCCAAAACTTAATAACCAAAAAAATTTTAAAAATAAATCTAATTACCAAACCAATTCAAATAGTTAAAACTATATAAATGATTATCTATTTCAAATTGTTATGACATTTTCTTTTGTCATAAAACAATTGTTTTGTTTGTACAAGCTTATTCATATTCAAATAATACTAATTTCATAATATTTAAAAAATTAATAAATAAGAGATTTAAAAAATAAATTTATCTATCGAATCATTTCAAATGGTTAAGACTATTAAAATAATTATATACTTCAAATCGCTTTGACCATTTTTTAGTCATAAAACAATTGTTTCAATTTATACAAGCTTATTCAAAATAAATTAATACTAATTTATTAACATTTGGAAAATTAATAAGAAAGAGATTTAAAAAATAAATATGTTCGTCGAACAAGTTCAAATAGTTATTATTATTTGAACAATTGTCTATTTAAAAATGTTATAACTTTTTAATTTGTCACAAAACAATTGTTTCAGTTAATACAAGCTTAGATGGAATAAAATAATAATAATTTATTAATATTTTCAAAATTAATAAGAAATTTAAAAAATAAATCTGTTTACCAAATTAATTAAAATAATTATGGCCATTTGAATAATTATCTATTTCAAATCATTATGACCTTTTTATTTTGTCATAATACAATTTTTTTTATCATACAAGCTTATTCAAAATAAAATAATACTAATTGATTAATATTTCAAAAATAATAGGTAACAGATTTAAACAATAAATCTGTTTACCAATCCAGTTTAAATAATTATGACTATTTGATCAATTATCAATATCAAATCATTAAAATTTTTTTTTTGTCATACAACAATTGTTTCTAATCATAGAAGCCTATTCGGTTAAAAATAATACTAATTTAATAATATTTTAAAAATTAATAAGAGATTTAAAAATTAAATATGTGTGCTAAACCAGTTCAAATAGTAAAAACAATTAGAATAATTATCTATTTTAAATAGTTCAAACCTTTTATTTAGTCATAAAATATTTTTTTCATGTCTTATAAGCTTATTTGGAATAAAATAATCCAAATTTATGAACATTTGGAAAATTAATAAGCAAAAGATTTGAAAAAATAAATTTGTTTACCAAACAAGTTTAAAAAGTTATGACTATTTGATCAATTATTTTTATAAAATCATTATGACCTTTTGTTTTGACATAAAACAATTGTTTCAATTCATAAAAAGCTTATCCAAAATAAAAAGAATTTAATAAGTAGGAGTTTAAAAAAATAAATTTGTTTATCGAGCAAATTCAAATAATTACAACTATTTGAACAATTGTCTGTTTAAAATCATTATGATGTTTTGTCATAAAATAATTGTTTCAGTTCATAAAAGCTTATTCAAAATAAAATAATTCTAATTTATTACTATTCCAAAAATTAATAAGTGATTTAAAAAATGAATCTATTTGCCAAATTAGTTCAAATAATTATGATCATTTCAACAATTATCTATTTCAAATTGTTATCACCTTTTGTTTGGTCATATAACAATTGTTTTTTTTATCATACATGATTATTCGAAATAAAATAATAATAATATATTAATCTTTCAAAAATTAATAAGAGATTTAAAAAATGAATTTGTTTACTGAACCAGTTCAAATAGTTATGACTATTTAAACAATTCTATACTTCATATCATTATAACCTTTTGTTATCTCATAAAAACAATTATTTCTATTCATACAAGCTTAGTCAAAATAAAACAATACTAATCTAATAATATTCCAAAAATTAATAACTAAGGGATTTAAAAAATAAATTTTTCGAACCAATTCAAATAGTTAAAACTATATGAACAATTATCTATTTCAAATTGTTATGACCTTTTGTCTTGTCATAAAACAAAATTTTCAATTCATACTAGCTTATTCTAAATAAAATAAAATGAATTTATTAATATTTCAAAAAATAATAAGTAAGAGATTTAAAAAATAATTTTGTTTACTTAACCAGTTCAAAAAATTATACTATTTGAACAATTATATATTCTGAATCATTATTACTTTTTGTTTTGTCATACAACAAATGTTTTTGTCCATATAAGTTTATTCAAAATAAAGTAATACTAATCTATTAATATTTTAAAAATTAATAAGTGATTTAGACAACAAATCTATGTATCAAACTAGTTCAAATAGTTATGACTATTTGAGCAATTATTTATTTCAAATCATTATGACTTTTTGATTTGTTGTAAAACAATTTTTTTATTCATACAAGCTTATTTGCATTAAAATAATACTAATTTATTAATATTTTGACAATTAGTAAGTAAAATTTTTAAAAATATGACAATTTGAATAATTATCTATTTCAAATCATTATGACCTTTTGATTTGTCATAAAAGAGTTGTTTCAGTTCATATAAGCTTATTAAAAAAAATAATACTAATTTATTAATAATCCAAAAATTAATAATAAAGAGATTTAAAAAATTACTTTGTTTACTAAACAAATTTAAATAATTAGGACTGTTTGAATAATTATCTATTTGAAATAGCTAAAACCTTTTGTTTTGTAATAAAAGAATTTTTCTATTCATCTAAGCTTATTCGAATAAAATAATACAAATTTATTAATATTAAGACAAATTAATAAGTAAAAGATTTAAAAATAAATCTGTTTACCAAATAAGTTCTAATCATTATGTCTATTTGAGCAATTATTTATTTCAACATGTTATGATTTTTTGTTTTGTCATAAAATAATTATTTCTATTTATACAGTTTAAATGGTTATTATATATTATATTATTAACAAATATAAATATTAATTTATAACAAATACTATTAAATTATTATAATCTTTAATAATTATATTATATAATTATATTTAAGTTATATTATATTATTTTTTATAATATAATATTAATATAGTGTATTGAATTAATAAATCAGTATTTATAATTAAAAAAATAACAATTAATTCGTATAATTTATAACAAATATAATTTAAATATTCAATTATAAAATTAATTAATTATAATAAATGAATATATTTAATTTATATAACTAGTGAATATAATTAACTAATATTATATTATATATAATATTATAATATATATATTTGATTAATATATTAATCAATTTATAATAAAATGATAGTACAAGTTATAAAATTAAATTAAATTTATATTTCTATAATATAATATTTGAATTACTCCATTAAGTTATTTTTTGTACTTTATATATAATTATAATGTATATAATTATAATTTATATACAAGTATTTGATTAGTAATTATAATTTATATACAAGTATTTGATTAGTATTATAATTTATATAATTATAAATTATAATCGTATAATTATGTTATTTGAATAAGCTTCTACGAACAGAAACAATTGTTTTGTGATTTATTATAATCCAAAATTATTAATTAATAAATTTAATAATATTAAATTATTATAATATATAATTATATAATATTAGATTATATTAGTTAAGTTATTTAACTTAATCAATTATAATATTTCATATCAATATTATAATATAAATAAATATATAGTTTAAATAGTTAGTTAAAATTTTAAATTATTCTATTAATTATATATTTATAATTATATATCTTAATTTTTAATGATAAATATAATAAATATTTAAATTATTTTTCTATTATTAATAAATTATTTATATTAAATTCTATTATATAATATTAATTGAAGATAATCATTATTAGTAATTATTAGGATAATTATAATATTATTAGTATTATAAATTATTAAAATAATTAATAACTTTAATTGTTATTATTAAAAATAAAATTATAATAATATATACTTATAATAATGAGTTATACTATAAATTATTATAATATTATATATTAAATTAATTAATTAATATAATTTTCATATCAACTAATATTGTTTATAATAATAATAATTTAATATTAATATTATATTTATTAATTTTCAAAATATTTAACAAATATTTTAATAATTATTATTAAATATATCTTTACTAGTTATATTATATATTAATTTTAAATATTAAATCTAATTTATTTATATATTTAAAATTAATTAAAATTTTTACTTACTAATTTAAAATTAAAATAATTGTTGTAATTAAATAATAATCTAATTTAATTATAATATATAATAAATTAAAATATAATATAATATTTAAATTTTAAATATTAAAATTTATTTTAAGTAATAAATATTGCAATACCTTAATAATTAATACAAATAAATGTAATTATTTAATCTAATTGTTAAATAAATTAACAATTAAAATATAGATATTAATTGTAATTATTGAAATTACTACTTTATTATGTTATAATTAATTATATATGTTAAATATTGCAATAGTTTAAATATTACTTTTATATTAGTTTAAATATTAATATATAGATTAATAATTAATTATAATAATTATTTAATAATTATTATTAAATATAATAAACAATTATTTGAAATTAATTTACTTTAAATTATTTTTTAATTTTAAGTGAAAAAATTATTTTACGATAAAACAAAATGTCATAACAATTTAAAATAAAGAATTGTTCCTATAGCCTTAACTATTTGAATTGGTTTAGCAAACAAATTTATTTTTTAAATCTATTAGTTATTAATTTTGAGAATATTATTACATTAGTATTATTTTATTCTGAATAAACTTGTATGAATAGAAATAATTGTTTTATGAGAATAAAAAGTTATAGGAAATTGAAATATAAATAGTCATAACTATTTGAATTTGTTCGATAAACAGATTTATTTTTTAAATCTCCTACTTATTAATTTTTGAAATGTTAATAAATTAATATTATTTTATTACGAAAAAGCTAGTATGATGAAAAACAATTGTTTTATATAAAAAAAAAGTTCATAATGATTTGAAATAGATAAATGTTCAAATGGCCATAATTATTTTAACTGATTTGATAAATTGATTTATGTTTTAAATCTTTAACTTATCAATTTTTAAAATATTAATAAAGTAATATTATTTTATTTGGGACAAGCTTTTATGATCTAAAACAATTGTTTTATGATAAAATAAAAGGTCATAATAATTTTAGATAGATAATTATTCAAATAGTCATAACTATTTGAACTTGTTCGATAAACAAATTTATTTTTTTAACTTTCTTGCTTATTAATTTTTTGAATGTTAATAAATTAGTATTATTTTATTTTGAATAAGCATGTATGAACTAAAACAATTATTTTATGACTAAACAAAAGGAGACTATAGAAAGCATGAGTTTATTAAAAGAAAATTAATTTTGAAAGCAATTATATTTGGCGTCTCTAGAGACCCATACCTAATATAATTTCTATTTATAATAGAATATAAATAGACTATTAGAATTAATTACTATTAGAATCTTATTAAAAATATTATTAGATTAGATAATATTGACTATTAGTTAGGATTATAAATATTTATTATATAGTATAATATTTAATAGGAATATTATATATGAAGTTAATTATATATTTAAATTTATTATAATAAATTAGTAAAAATAATAATTATACTTATTAGTGTACTAATAATATATTAATTATTATTAATTATATTAATATTTTAAATAAATATGTATAATATGTATAATATTATAATTAATTAAAATTAATAATATATAAAATCAGCGATTTGAAATAGATAATTATTCTAATAGTAATTAAAATTATTTTTTAATAATTATAAATAATTTCAAATTTTAATTATTTCAATTCATAAAAACTATAATTGTATACAATTATTAAATAATATAATATTATTTTACTATTTGATTAATTATGAATTTAATTATAATTAATTAATAATTAAACTTACAAAAGTTTATTTCAATTAAAATAATACAAATTAATTTATTTTTAGTAATTATGATTTGTTTAATTTAATTAATTAAATTTTTATTTATTAGTCCTAACTAATAGTCTAATATAATTACAATAAATTGATTTATTTTTTAAATCTCCAACTTCTCAATTTTTGAATAAGTAATAAAGTAATATTATTTTATTTTGGATAAGTTTTATTGAACTAAAACAATTGTTATGATAAAAACAAAAGGTCGTAATGATTTTAAATAGATAATTGTTCAAATAGTTATAACTATTTGAACTTTTCGATAAACAGATTTATTTTTTAAAATTTCTTGCTTATTAATTTTTTGAATGTTAATAAAATTATATTATATTATTTCATCAAAATTTTATTAATTTTATAATATATTGATGTTAAAGTTAATATATTAATTAATTATAATATGTATAAAAATAAATTTATTTTTTAAATTTCTTACTTATTAACTTTTGAAAGATTAATGATTAAATTAATTATTATATATATTATTAATAAATTGATAAATTCTTAAATCAATTACCAAACTAGTTCATATTTGTTATAATTATAATAAATTAGTTTTATCTAATTAATATATATAGTAATTTAAGATTTAAACATAATATTACCTTTTGTTTGGTCATATAATAATTTTTTTTTTTACATACAAGCTTCAGAATAAAATAATAGTAATTTATTAATCTTTCAAAAGTTAATAAGTAAGAAATTTAAAAAATAAATTTATTTATCGAACCCTTTTAAATAGTTATGACTATTTGAACAAATGTATAGTTTAAATCAGTTATTTAAAAAATAAACCTTTTTTGTTCTGTCATAAAACAATTATTCATGTTCATACAAGCTTATTCGAAATAAAATAGTACTAATCTAATAATACTCTGAAAATTAATAACTAAGAGATTTAAAAAATAAATTTGTTTGCTGAACCAGTTTAATTAGTTAAGACTATATGAACAATTATCTATTTTAAATCATTATGACCTTTTATTTTGTCATAAAACAATTTTTTCAATTCATACTAGCTTATTTAGAATAAAATAAAATGAATTTATTAATATTTCAAAAAATAATAAGAGATTTATCAAATAATTCTGCTTATCTAATTAGTTCAAATAATTATGATTATTTCAATAATTATTTATTTCAAATAATTATGACCTTTTGTTTTGTCATAAAACAATGTTTTTGTCCATATAAGTTTGTTCGGAATAAATTAATACTACTCTATTAATATTTTAAAAATTAATAATAGATCTAAAAAATAAATATTTTTAGATATCTATTAATTAATAAAAATCAATATTCAGATAATTAATAATAAATTATAACCAAGAAATAATTTAATTTATTAAAATTAACTGAATTAAGTTAATTAAATATTTATAAATAATAAACAAATAAATAAACTATAGAAATAACGATAGTTTTATTAATTATAAATTAATTGAAATTAAAATTATTTAATTAAATTAATTATAACTAAGAATTTAATATTCTTTTTAATTATATTATATATATTTTATTAGATAATTCAATTTGAATTAGATTTATTTATGATAAATTCGCTAATAGTAGTTATAAGATCTCATGACAAATTTAAAGCTTTTATTCAGAATATAATTATTAATCAGTAAATATTTAAATATTAATTTTTATGATTTATATTAATTTATAATTATTTATTAATTATGAATAAATTTATTAGATTGCTTATAAATTTATATAATTATGTAATATAATTGTATTACATAACAAATAGTTTATTTTTTGTTATAATTTATTTTTAATTAATAATTAATATTTGTGTTAATTGTAGCTATTTTGTTAAATATACATATTATTTGATTTATTAAGCAGCTAATTAAAAATTATTTATAACAATAAATATAGTTATGTCAATGCATTCAAATATTCATAACTATTTGAATATTATTCTAATTTAAGTTTAAATTTGTTTAATTTTAAATAATAAGATACTAATATTTGAAATTTCTAAAAATTTTATCATTGGATAATTATTATTTATTCTAAAAAAATAACTATATTATTATCTTAATTAATTAAAAAATTAACTATCCTAATAATTATCTAAATTTGTTATCAAAACTATTTAATTTTAATCTTTATTAAATTATTATTTAATTAAATATAAAGTTAATTATTATAATAATTGACAATTTCAATTAAAAAAACATTAAATTGTGTCATGAGAAAACAAAAAGTCATAACAATTTGAAATAAATAATTGTTCAAATAGTCATAATTATTTAAACTTATTTGATAAATAGATTTATTTTTTAAATGTTTTACTTATTACTTGTCTGAATATTAATAAATTTGTATAGTTTTATTTGAAATAACCTTGTATGAATAGAAAATTTTATTTTAGGACAAAACAAAAAGGTTATAGCGATTAGAAATATATAGTTATTCAAATAGTCATAATTATTTGTACTTGTTTGATAAACAAATTCATTTTTTAAATCTCTTATTAATTTTTAGAATATTAATAAAATAGAATTATATTATTTCAAATAAGCTAGTATAGGCAAAAACAATTGTTTTGTGAGAAAACAAAAGGTCATAATGATTTGAAATAGATAATTATTCAAATAGTCATAACTATTTGCATTGGTTAGGCCAATTGATTCATTTTTTAAATCTATTACTTATTAATTTCAAAATATTGATAAATTAGTATTACTCTATTTTGAATAAGATTGTATGAACAAAAATAATTATTTTATGACAATACAAATGGTCATAATGATTCGAAATAAATAATTGTTCAAATAGTTATAACTAATTGAACTGGTTTAGTAAACAGTTTTACTTTTTAAATTTCTTACTTCTTAATTTTCAAAATTTTAATAAATTAATATTGTTTTATTTCGAACAAACTTATATGTATAAAAACATTTGTTTTATGACAAAATAAAAGAACATAATGATTCGAAATAGATAATTGTTCAAATAGTCATAATTATTTGAACTGGTTAAGCAAATTGAATTGTTTTTTAAATCTCTTACTTATTAAGTTTTGAAGTATTAATAAATTTGTTTTACTTTATTCCGAATAAGTTACTAAGAAATGAAAATTTGTTTTACGGCAAAACAAAAGGTCATAGCGATTTGAAATAAAGAATTGTCCATATAGCCTTAAATATTTGAACTAGTTCAGTAAACGAATTTATTTTTTAAATTTCTTAGTTATTAATTTTCAAAATATTATTATATTATTATTTTATTTCGAATAAACTTGTGTGAATAGAAATAATTGTTTTATGAGATAACAAAAGGTTATAACAATTTAAAATATATAATTGTTCAAATAGTTATAACTATTTGAACTGGTTCAGTAAACAGATTAACTTTTTAAATCTTTTATTAATTTTTGAAATATTAGTAAATTAGTATTATTTTATTCCAAATAGGCTTGTATGATGAAAAATAATTGTTTTATGACAAAACAAAAGTTCATAATGATTTGAAATAGATAATTATTCAAATGGTCATAATTATTTGGATAATTTGATAAACTGATTTATTTTTTAAAACTCCAACTTCTTAATTTTTGAAATATTAATAAAGCAATATTATTTTATTTTGAAAAAACTTTTATGCACTGAAATAGTTGTTTTATGATAAAATAAAAGGTCATAATGATTTTAAATAAATAATTATTCAAATAGTCATATCTATTTGAACTTATTCAATAAATAGATTTTTTAAAAATTTCTTGTTAATATTCTAAATTTTAATAAATTAATATAACTATATTTCAAATAAGCATGTATGAACTAAAATAATTATTTTTTGACTAAACAAAAGATCAGAATAATTTGGAATAGATAATTGTTCTAATAGTCTTAACTATTTGAACCGCTTTGGAAAACACATTTATTTTTAAATCCTTATTAATTTTTGAAATAGTAATAAATTGGTATTATTTTATTCTGAATAATTTTATATGAATAGAAACAATTATTTTATAATAAAAGAAAATGTCATAACGATTTGAAATAAATAACAATTCAAATGGACATGGCTATTTAAACTTGTTTGGTAAATAAATTTATTTTTTAAATCTCTAACTTATTAATTTTTAGAATAATAATAAATTAGTATTATTTTATTCCAAATAAACTTGTGTGAATAGAAACAATTATTTTATGACAAAATGAAAGATCATAAATATTTGAAATATATAATTGTTCAAATAGTAATAATTATTTGAACTTGCTCGGTAAACAAATTTATTATTTAAATCTTTTACTTATTAATTTTAAAAATATAATAAATTAATATTATTTTATTTCGAATAAGCTTGTATGAATATAAATAATTGGTTTATGACAAAACAAATTGTCATAACGATTTGAAATAGATAATTGTTCAAATAGTCATAACTATTGAATGTGTTCAAAAAACATATTTATTTTTTAAATTTTTATTTATTTATTAATTTTTGGAGTTTTAATAAATTTATATTATTTTATTCGAAATAAGCTTGCATGAACAAAACTAATTATTTTATGATAAAACAAATGGTCATAATGTTTTGAAATAGATAATTATTTAGATAGTCATAACTATTTGAACTTGTTTGATAAACAGATTCATTTTTTTAATTCTCTTACTCATTAATTTTTGGTATATTAATAAATTAGAGCTATTTTATTTCAAACAAGCTTATGTTAACTGAAACAATTATTTGAAATAGATAATTATTCAAATAGTCTTGACTATTTGAACTTGTTTGGTAAACATATTTCTTTTTTAAATCTTTCACTTATTAATTGTCAAAATATTAATAAATTAATATTATTTTAATCCGAATAAGCTTGTATGAACAGAAACAATTGTTTTATTACAAAACAAAACATCATAAAAATTCTGTTTACAAAACTATTTCAAATAATTATAACTATTTGAATAATTATCTATTTCAAATTGTTATTACCTTTTGTCATAAAACAAATGTCTTTGTTCATATAAGTTAGTTTGGAATAAAATAATATTAATTTATTAATATTTCAAAAATTAATACGTAAGAGATTTAAAAAATAAATATGTTTGCCATACCAGTTCAATTAGTTATAACTATTTGACCAAATATTTATTTCAAATCACTATGACCATTTGTTTTATCATAAAACAATTGTTTCTATTCATATAATCTTATTCAGAATAAAGTAATGCTAATTTATTAATATTTTAAAAATTAATAAGTAATGGATTTAGAAAATGTATCTTTTGGCTTGACCAGTGCAAACAATTATGACTATTTGAATAATTATCTATTTCAAATCATTATGACCTTTTGTTTTCTCACAAAACAATTGTTTTTGTTCATACAAGCTTACTCAAAATAACATAATTCTAATTTATTAATATTCCAAAAATTAATAAGTGAGAGATTTAAAAAATGAATCTGTTTACTGAACAAGTTCAAATAATTATGGCTATTTGAACAATTATCTAGTTCAAATTGCTATAACCTTTTGTATTGTCATAAAATAATTTTTTCTATTCATACAAGCTTATTTCAAATTTGTTTACCGAATAATTTTGAATAGTTATGACTATTGGAACAATTATTTATTTCAAATCATTATGACCTTTTGTTTTGTCATAAAACAATTATTTTTGTTCATATTAGCTTATTCAGATTAAAATAAAATAATTTATTAATATTTCAGCAATTAATAAGTAAAAGATTTAAAAAATAAATATGTTTACCGAACAAGTTCAATTAGTAATAACTATCTGAATAATTATCCATTTCAAATCGTTATGACCTTTTATTTCGCCATAAAATAATTATATCAATTCATATAGGCTTATTTGAAATAAAATAATACTAACTTATTACTATTCCAAAAATTAATGAGTAAGAGATTTAAAAAATGAATCTACTTACCAAACAAGTTCAAATAGTTATGACAATTTGAACAATTATCTATTTCATATTGTTATGACCTTTTGTTTTGCTATAAAACAATTGTTTCTGTTCATACAAGCTTATTTCAAATAAAATAATATAAATTTACTAATATTCCAAAGATTAATAAGTAAAAATATATAAAATAAATTTGTTTTTTGAACACGTTCAAAATAATTATAACCATTTGAACAATTATCTATTTCAAATCGTTATGACCTTTTGTTTTGTCATAAACCAATTGTTTCTATTCATAAAAGCTTATTCAAAATAAAATAATACTAATTTATTAAAATTTCAAAAATTAATAAGTAAAATATTTAAAAAATAAATTTATTTACCTAGTGAGTTCAAATAATTATGACTATTTAAATAATTATTTATTTCAAATCGTTATGATCCTTTGTTTTGTAATAAAACAGTTGTTTCTATTCATACAAAATTATTCAAAATAAAATAATACTTATTTATTAATATTTTGAAAATTAATAAGAGATTTAAAAACTATATTTATTTATTGGACCAATTTAAATAGCTATGACATTTTGAATAATTATCTATCTCAAATCGGTATGATCTTTGTTTTGTCATAAAATAATTGTTTCTATCCATACAAACTTATTCGAAGTAAAATATTGCTAAACTAATAATATTCTAAAAATTAATAAGTAAGAGATTTAAAAAATAAATGTATTTGTTGAACTAGTTCAAATTGTTAAGATTATTATAATAATTATCTATTTCAAATCATTCTGACGTTTTGTTTAGTCATAAAATAATTGTTCAGTTCATACATGCTTATTTGAAATAAAATAATATTACTTTATTAACATTCAGAAAATTAATAAGCAAGGAATTAAAAAATAAATCTATGAGATTTAAAAAATAAATCCATTTGTCAAACTAGTTCAAATAGTTAAGACTATATGAAAAATTATTTATTTCAACTTGTTATAACCTTTTGTTTTGTCATAAAACAATTATTTAAGCTCATAGAAGCTTGATCGGAATAGAATAAAATTAATTTATTAATATTTCAAAAATTTATAAGACATTTAGAAAATAATTCTACTTACGAAACTAATTTAAATAATTATAACTATTTACACAATTATATCGTAATTATATCGTAATTATATTAATACTTAATATTTATCATTAATGATAAATAATTATATAATTTAAAATTAATATTTATAGCAATAATTTATAATATTATATATTTGTAATAATAGATAATATATAATATTTAAATTTTAAATATTAAAACTAATATATATTTTTAATATATTAATTTTTTAAATTAAAAATAAATATTAAAATTTGTTTTAAGTAATAAATATTGCAATAGCTTAATAATTAATATAAATAAATCTAATATACTATATATTAATAATAATTTATTGAATAATTTTAATATTACTTAATTATATACTATTAAATAATTAATATTAATCATAATATTAATAATTAATTAATAATACTTATTTAAATATAAGTTATATTAGTTATAAAAATATATTTATTATTAATATTTGATTATAAATATTTATAATAATTATTAATAAATTATTTATATAAACAAAAATAATTAATATAACTATAACAATATATGTTAATTATAATTATAAATTAAAAGATTATGTTTAATTATATCTATTATATTTATCAAATATAAATAAATAATTAATTGATTTTATAATTTGGTAAAATCAAATAGTCATAATTATTTGAACTAGTTATATAATTTAACTATTTTATTAATTACTGATAAATATAAGTTATTTATATTTATTAGATATAACTTATTCTAAAAATAGATTAAAAATAATATATATTATGTTATTATATATCATAAATCTAAATAACTTATATTTATTAGTAATTAATAAAATAGTTAAATTATATAACTAGTTCAAATAATTATGACTATTTGATTTTACCAAATTATAAAATCAATTAATTATTATTATTAATTAATTATATTTGATAAATATAATAGATATAATTAAACATAATCTTTTAATTTATAATTATAATTAACATATATATTGTTATTGTCATATTAATTATTTTTGTTTATATAAATTATTTATTAATAATTATTATAAATATTTATAATCAAATATTAAATTATCCAACTTATAATTATTTAATATTAATTAATAATTGTATTTAGGATTTATTTGAAATTATTTTATATAAATTATACTATAATTTAAAATTATTTATAAATATAAATTATATTTAATTTATATTATTATATAAATTATAATATAATTGTTATTATCAGTAAATAGATAATTTAAACTATATTTATTATAAATTATTAAAGTTATTAATTATAATTATTTATTAATATAATATTAATTAATTAATAAGTAATACGTCATAATTAAAATTTTATTATTACAATTGATATTAATTATATTATTATAATAATTGATTATACTATAGTATAACAACTAAATATAATTATTATAAACTTAATTATACTATATAAAATAATTATATTTTATAATTAATATATTGTAATATATTTATTTCAACTTAATATCAATTGTAATAATAATTATAATTTATAATTATTATAATATTAATTATTTATATTATAAATTATAATATAATCATTTTATACTTAATATTATTAATAATAATGAATTTAAAATTATTAATTAAAATGTGCTCCTATGACCTATTTAATAATATTATTATTATTATAAAATTAATATAACATGATTTATAATAACTATAAATAATTTATTATTTAAGCTATAAGTTAAATAGGTCATAAATAAAATAATCATTATTATTAAATTATTATAATAATATTATTCAATATTAATATAATTACATATAAATAGTTTATTTATAATAATTACTATAAATTAAAAATAGAATTAGATTTAATTATGATAATAAATAGTTTAGTTATATATCAAATTATTAAAGCAATTAATAAACTATCAATATAATTTCTAAATAAGTACAAGATATAATTTATATAATAAATAATCGATAATTAAACTATATGAATAGAAAAATAATAATAAAATAGCTTAATCTTAATAAAATAATATATAAGATTATTATTAGTAATAATAATTTTATGACAAAACAAAAGGTCATAATGATTTTAAATAGACAATTGTTCAAATAGTCTAATAATTATTAGTGAAATAATAATTAATTTTAATAATAAAAACTTATAGAAATTAATATAATATTTGTTAATTCTGTTATTAATTCAATAATTATAAGAAGCTTGTATAAACTAAAACAATTATTTTATGACAAAATAAAAAGGTCATAATTTTTAATAATACTAATATTTGAAATTATTAATAACAATAAATTTATTATTAAAATTAATAATAAATTTAATATATAACTAGTTTAGGAATATAATATTATTTATTAGTTAATTTAACTAATAATAAGATTATAATTTAAAATATATAAATTATAAAATTTTAATCCTATAAATAATTTGATATAAATTTATTATTTATATATAATAATAATTAATATTGTTAATATTTGTTTCATGTCTATAAAATTAATGACAAATAGTAATAATTATAATATAAATAATTTATGATAAACTATAAGTTATAAATGTGTATATAATTATTTATATTAAATATAAAATATTATATTATAACAATTATAATAATTGTAAATTATATCATATAATTATATTATATATTAATTTATAAACTATCAATTATATAATAATATTAAGTTATATAAATTAACATTATATTAATTATTTTATTAAATTAAATATAGTTATTATTTAGATTTGTGCAATATTTATTAATTATATTCATATTTAAAATTATTAATTTTAAATAAATTATATATTAATTATAAATATATAATAAATTTAAATCTTATTAATATTTAATATTTTTGAATATATTAATATATAATTAATTATAAATAATACTTATTTAAATTTATTTTGATTATATAATTAACTAGATTTATTAATTTTAAAGTAAAATTATTATATAGGATTTATAATATTTAATAATTTATTAACACTAGTAAATAGTATTATATTTAGTTATATATTATTATAATAATTAGTTCCATTACTTAATCATAAAACTATTAATAATTATGCAAGTTTATTAATATTCACTAATTAAAATCTATTATAGTTGATAACAATAGTTTTATTATTAACAAAATAATAACTTATCTAATTAGACTATCTAATTAGATTAATTATTTATACCAAATTATTTCCAATATTAATAAGTTGGAAATAATATCAACAACTCCAGTAAATATTTTAAATTTTATATGAATTGTAATATAAATATTTTTATATTAATAAATTATAATAATTATAAATATACTATATATTATAAATCTAATAATATATATAATTTGTTTTATTAATTATTATAATTATTTATAATATTTTTACTTTAAAATAGATTTGAAATTAAATATTTAATTTTTAAATTAAACAAATTTAAACTTAAATTAGAATAATATTCAAATAGTTATGAATATTTGAATTATAAGATTTCAAATATAAAAAATTAATAACTAAGAGATATAAAAGGTAATATTTTTCTAATTATTTAGCTGTTGTTTTATGACAACTCAATTAAAAAACTTTTAATAACTTTAAATTACAAAAGGTACGATTCAAATTTATTAACAAATTATTAATTTAGTATGATTTGAAATAAATAAATGTTCAAATTTTTATAACTAATTGAACTAGTATGGCAAATAGATTTATTTATTAAATCTCTTATTAATTTTTGAAATATTAATAAATTAATATTATTTTATTTTGAGCAAACTTATATGAACAAAAACATTTGTTTTACAGCAAAACAAAAGGTCATAATGGTTTGAAATAAATAATTATTCATATAGCCTTAACTATTTGAATTGGTTCGGTAAACAAATTTATTTTTTAAATCTATTAGTTATTAAATTTCATAATATTACTAGATTAGTATTATTTTATTTCGAATAAGCTTGTATAAGATAAATAATTATTTTATGACAAACAAAAGATTATAACGATTGGAAATATATAATTGTTCAAATAATCATAATTATTTTGAACATGTTCAAAAAACAAATTTATTTTATATAGTTTTACTTATTAATGTTTGGAATATTAGTAAATTTATATTATTTTATTTGAAATAAGTTTGTATGAACAAAAACAATTGTTTTATGGCAAAACAAAAGGTCATAACAATTTGAAATAGATAATTGTTCAAATCTCCTACTTATTAACAAAAAATTTATGAAATATCAATAAATTTATTATTAATTTTATTAATAATTCAATTAATATTACGTATATAAAATTAGTTATGACTACTTAATAACAATCTGTAATGTTAAATATTAATAGATATAATAATAGTTAATAAATTAAATATAATAGTAAATTATATAATAAGTTAAATTATAATAATTAATAAGTAAATGTTTATCATTATAATGTATTTTATTTATTTAAATATATAATATTATTATATATTAAATATTTATTATAATGTAATAAATATTATACAATTATATTATTAATTTAATTATATAATAATATTAATTTTATTAAACAATTGAATAATAGTTATGTATAATTTATCAAACTAATATTTAGATAATTAATAATATTAATTTATTTAATATATTGTTAAAGATATATTATTTTCTTTAAATAATTAATACTAAATTGCTACAATTATTTGAAATTGCTAATTTCAGTAATAATATTTAAATTATAAATATTAATACAAATAATATAATTTTTGGAACATTTAGGATATCTAATAATTTAATTTAATTATATAATTAATACTAAACAAGATTTAGTATTAAAATATTTTTAGTATTAGAATTTTAATTAAATTTATTAATACATTTTCATAGCTAATAACATAAAGCAACTAATTAATATATATTAAAGTATATACTGATAACCTTCTTTAGGTTTTGAAAATAAATGACCTAAGAGTTAATTTTTATTAATTAATCTTATTCTAATTAATAAGCAAGTTAAAATTAAAATTATGGATTAAACAATTTTATAATTATTATAATTTTAGTTAACAATTATTAACTAATATTATTTAAATATTTGATTTAATTAAATCATTTTTGATAATTATTAAATAATTAATTATAAATATTAAATTTACTAATTTAAAAATAATTTTTACTAATAATTGTTAATTATTTATATATTGTTAATAAAGTATTATTATGTTAAATTTATACTAATAATATTTATCTTTATATAATAATATTAATCATATTTATTATAATTTAATATCTTGTCTAATAGTAGACAAAATATAATAATTATATAGTAATTTAATTATTATATTTAATAATAATTGTTAATTTAAAATGCTATTTCTATTAAATTTAAAATGAATTAGATTAGTATTTAAGGATTAATCATGAAATTTAATCTATTAACAATTATTTATTAATAATTATTAGTTAATAAGTTATAATAATACTAATTATTATAATAACTAATTGAATAAATTATTTATTTAATAATAAATTTAGTATATATTTTATAATTAAATATATACTATAATTTAATAACTATTAATTAAAAATAGTTCACATTATTATATTATAAATTATAATTCAATTAATATTATAAATTAGTATTAATTATTATTAATATTTTAATAATTAATATAAATGATTTTTACTTATTACTAATAATTAATATATATTAGTTAAATATAATGATAATTTAACTATCATAACTAATATTTTTTGTTATTAATTATTATTATAAATCAAAAAGTATATTTAAATTCTATATTAATATGAAAATTGTCTTATTATTTAATTATTTTGTTATTATAACATTTAAATATTATTATTTATTAGCAATCAAGTTAATAAATTAATTATAATATAAACTAAATAGTTTATAGAATTATTATTTATAATAATCTAATTGTTATTATAGTTAGTATAAATATTATATAGTAATAATTATATAATTCAATTTATAAAGTTTAGCAATTATTATATTAGATAATCACAATTTGTATTAACTAATTAATTTTATAGTATTAATTCTATAAAAAATTTAATATATAAATAGCCTAATTTATTATAATAATATGTTAAAAATTAATAGTTCTTATAAATTTAACTATATATGTATAGTTATTATATTTAGTTTTAATTATTAATATGAAAGTTTATATTTTAGTATTAATAAATATTACTTGTATTATAATTTGATTATAAATTAATTTTTTCCAAAATTTTGAAATAGATAACAGACAATTATTTATGAAAAATTAATAAATTATCATTATAATTTAAAATGATAAATATTTTAAATAATATTTATTAAAATTAAATTTATATTTTATTATTAAATTTATAATTGAATGTTTGTTACTGAACAAATTCTAATGAATAATATTATTAGGATAATTTTAATTATTATCATAATACTAATATTATTAATATTAAAATCATTATGATGTTATAATTATTATAGCAGGTATTTTTGTTAATAACAATTGTGTCTCTATATTATTATTTATTAATCATTTTATAAATTTAATTAATAATAAATAATCAATTTATTATTATAATAGAATATTAATTTATAATTTAACATTTGAATTAGTTTATTCAGAATAAAATAGATATATTATTATTATTATTATTATATTATTATTATTATAATAATATATGATAATCTTTATTTATTAAATAAACAATTATTTATATTTAATAATAGATATTTATTATTGAAATTTAATAATACTATTTATAAGAATAAATATAAATAACAATTATTAATAATTAATATTAATTGTTAATTTAAATTTAAATTAATTATTAAGTTATAATTATAAATAATTTAATATAATACGTGTAAATAGTTTATATAATATTTAACATAAATAAATATTAACTTATTATAAATTAAGTATACTAATTTATAATAAATATAATTATTAATATTTATAATAATATTATAAATTATTTATAATTATTATCTAATTATAAAACAAATAATTTAGTTTATTATACTGTTAATAATATTTAATTATAAATAATTTATAATATGTTATAAGTTAATAATTATAAAATATATTTATTTTATTAATTCATTAATATTTATTTATTTATTTATGTTATATATAATTTAAAAATTATAAACTATTATAATATAATATTTAATTATAATATAATAATAATTAAAATAATTTATAATAAATTCTTTATCTTTTGTTTGGTCATATATCATAAATAAATATTATGTCATTCTTTATTTAAAATATAGAATTAATAATAAATAAATAATACCTGATTAGTAATTATATTTATATTTTAATAATATTAAATTATAAGCTTATAAAATTGATAAATATTAATTAGTAATTAATATTTTAATTAATTCTTTAAATTATGATGGAAAGAATCATAATTATAATAGATTTAATATAATTCACTATTAATTTATTATACAAAATAATAATTTAGGAAATATTAATTAATAATATTATTATTTAGAATAAAATACTAATTAAACAATATAAAATTAGTTAATCAGATGGTTAAATTATATATAAAGATAGCAATAACTATTGATTATAAATATATTCATATACTAATAATAACTATTATAAATTATATTATATTAATAAAATTAATTAATTAAAGTTAAGTATTATAATAAATAATCGATAATTAAACTATATGAACAGAAAATTAATAATAAAATAGTTTAATCTTAATAAAATAATATATAAGATTATTATTAGTAATAATAATTTTATGACAAAACAAAATGTTATAATGATTTTAAATAGACAATTTTTCAAATAGTCATAACTATCTGAATTTGTTCGATAAACAAATTTATTTTTTAAACTCCTACTTTTTAATTTTTTTTGTTTTGGATAAGCTTTTATGAATTGAAATAATTATTTTATGTCAAAACAAAAGGTCAAAACGATTTTATAAAAATAATTGATCAAATAGTCATAACTATTTAAACTTGTTTGGTAAACAAATTTATTTTTTCAAAATTTTGCTTATTAATTTTTAAATGTTCATAAATTTAGATTATTTTATTTCGAATAAGCTTGTAAGACATGAAACAAATATTTTATGACTAAGCAAAAGTTTTGAACGATTTAAAATAGATAATTATTCTAATTGTTTTAACTATTTGAATTGGTTTAGAAAACATATTTTTTTTAAATCTCTTATTAATTTTTAGAATATTATTAAATTAGTATTATTTCAAATCTTAATTTTTATATAGTATTATTAAATTATTATTTAAATTATATTATTTGATAAATTAAATAATTGAGATAAATAATTATATTCTTATAATTTATAACTATTAATAACTATTATTACTAATATTATATAAAAACCTAATCATTCATTAATATATTAATAAATCATTATAACATTTTGCTTTGTAATAAAACAATTGTTTCAATTCATGTTAGCTTATTTGAAATAAAATAATACTAATTTATTAATATTTCAAAAATTAAAAAGTAAGAGAATTAAAAAAATAAATATGTCTATCGAACAAGTTCAAATAATTATGACTATCTTAAAATTATCTATTTCAAAACATTACAACCTTTTGATTTGTCATAAAACAATTGGTTCTATTCATTCAAGCTTATTTCAAATAAAATAATATAAATTTATTAATGTTCCAAAAAATAATAAGTAAAAATTTTTAAAATAAATTTATTTAAAAATTAATGTTTCAAAACCAATTGTTTCTATTCATACAAAATTATTTAGAATAAAATAATACTATTTTATTACTATTTTGAAAATTAATAAGAGATTTAAAAACTAAATCTCTTTACCGAGCTAGTTCAAATAGTTATGACTATTTGAATAATTATCTATCTCCAATTGTTAATACAAATTGTTAAACTAATAGTAATAATTGTATAAATATTAATTTATTTATATAACTTAATTAATTAATACTATTTAATTTATAAAGTCAAATAAGTAATTATTTATAATAATTATAACTAATTATTTTCTCAATAGGTAAGCTTTATTGGAATTATTAATATACTTATACAAGTTAATAAATTAATTATAACTAATTATTTATACTATTAGAATAATTATTAAACCAAATTTATATTAATAACATTTATATTTAGAATAATTATAATTAATATTATTATCTATTACAATATTAAGCTTGTATGAACTTATTAATATCTGATAATGTTATCAAATAACAAAAATAAATTATATTTAATTCATAATTCAAACTATTTAACATTAAATTTTTGTCTTAATCATTTATCAATAAATTTAATTTTTGAATTATCAAATAAATATTATTTTTAATTTGAAATAAATAAAATTTAATATTTAAAGAAATTATTATATAAGCAATAAATTTAATATTACATAATTATATAAAATTATTGAATTATAAAAAATTAATATTGTATTAATAATTAATTTAAATTAATAAATTATATTATTCTATTCTGATTTAATATTATTGATATAACTTAATATATTATTGAATTATTGAATTAATTATTATTAAATAATTGTTGATTTAAAATTAAATCAAACAATATATAAATATTATTAAATTTATATAAATTTAAATCAATTTATATAATTCTATTTATATAAATTTCATTTAAAATTTAATAATATTTAATATTAATAATAACAAATAGTTATACAAACTTATAAATAATTAATTTGAATTATTTAATATTATAATTTATTGCTTATAACTAATAATAAATTTAATTAATAAATTATAATATTTAATAATAATAATAATAATATCATTATTAATGATAAAAATGATTGTTAAATTCTGAAGATTTATTAGTATATTATAATCATACTAAATTGATATTGTTTATGAATTTTATGAACAAAAACATTTATTTAAAACATAATTCAAATATTAACTTATATAATCTTACATAATTATCGATTAGTTGATAATTTAACTTATTATATTAGTTTAATAATCTCTATTAACTTATTTAATATTTTAAATATTAAAATAATTTTTTATAATAATTAAATTTAAATGGGTTATACATTTAATAATAATCATTTATATATTCTAATACATATATATCCTAATTAACAATTAATTATTAATTATAAATATTTGACATAATTAATATTTTATATTATAGTATAAATATTAATTATTTAAATATTTTAATAATAAAATATTAATTAAAATTATTATCAAATAATATGTAATTAATTAATTACATTTACTAATTAATAAATGTTAATTAATAAATTCACTAATATTAATTAATAACAATAATTAAACTATTTACAATTGTTTCTAATAATATTAATTATTATATAAGCAAATACAATATATAATATATTATTTAATATTACTAATATTTAATAATAGTTAATATTTTAAATTTTTTAATATTAATTTTATAATATTTTTTAAATATTAATTCATTGACGATTTTTAGAGTTAATTATTTTGACTATTTATTTATTAAAATTAATATTTTAACTTGATCTATTGAATAGATATAATTATTTATAATTAAATAAATATAATATTTAATTAACAATTAATTAAAATAAAACCTAAAATATAATTAATATTAATATTAATAATATAGTTAATTATATCAATATATTACCAAGAATTGTTTGCTAATATAAATAATTATTTTACTATTTAAATTATTATTTAAATATGAATAGATTAGTATTAGTTTTTAAATCTCTTATTAAATAACTTACTTAATAAATAGTTATATCTAATCATAATAACATATTAATTAAATTAATTATAAAATTTTATTATATTTAGTTTAAAATAACTAAATATTAAAATTATTTGATATAATTAATCAAATTTATTACTTGAAATTTATTTTTGTTATATCTAATTAAATATTAAATTATTCATGATTTAATTTCTTATTAAATAATAATAATATTATTAAACTAATAATTAGAATTAAGTTAATAATTATAATATTAATAGTTATATAATATTATAAATTAATTTATAATTAATATAACTATCGCTTACAATATAAATTATAATATAATTATATTAATAATTCAAATAATGTAATAAATATATAATATAATTAATCCTATAATATTATTCTAATAATCCAAGTATAATTATAATAATAATTTATTATATTAATTATAAAATAATAATTAATATTATAATATAATGTAATTTTATAATAAATATAGTTATTATTGGTGATTATTCATTAAATAAATATAATTATTTATTTTCTAAGCAATAAATATAATATTAAATAAAAATATTATTTAATATTATTAATCAAGTTATATTTATAAATATAAAATTATTATAATAAAATATTGTAATTATAATAATTGTTATATTATAATCAAATTAACTAATACTTATAGTTACTTAACAATATTTTATTTAGAATAAAATAATACTAATTTAATAATATTTCAATAATAGTTATATTGTAATAATATGATAATTTATTATTTATATATTATAAATTATATAAATTTAAAAAAATATTAACTTATTAATTATACATATATATGTTAATTATATAATATTAATAAATATAATATAATTTATATAATAAATTATATTAATATAATGACATTAAATTATTTGAATATATAAAAATATATATTTAAGAATAATAAATATTTATAGTTGTTAATTTAATTATAGTCAAATTATATCTAATTTATATAGTGAAGTCATTATGTTATTATATATCTATCTCAATTTATAATTATTAATAATACTAATATTAATTATATTATAATAATTAATAAACTATTTAATAATTATATTATATTAAAAAAATCTATTTCAAATCATTGTGAGCTTTTGTTTTGTAATAAAATAATTTTGAATTAATTAATTTGAAATATTATAATTAATTCTAAAAATAAATATATTTTTCAATTAATTAATATTTAATTATAGTTATTGCTAATATTTCAAATTAGCAGCATAATAAATAATTATAATAGTTTAATCATATATATTTCAAGTGATAATTTAATTGTATAAATTAATTATAACATATTAATACTATTATAAATTATAATTTAAGTAATAAAACTTATATTATTAATAAGTAATAAATAGTTCAAATCCCTATATGCAAAAATTATTTTGTTAATTTTTACTATTTGAATATTATTCTAATTGAAGTTTAAATTATTATGACTAATAAGTTATTAATTTAAAATAACTAACAAATATTTATTTCATATTCTGATAAAATAATAATAATGAATAATAAATAGATAATTTTTTGTTTTTGTCAAAGCAAATAGAGACCAATATTTGAAAATAATTAATAACAATTATCTGAATAATGAATAATAATAAAAATTATTCAAAATAAATAATACTAATTTATAATATTCCAAAAATTAATGATTAAGAGATTTAAAATAAATAATGATTATTATTCAATTATAAATAATATGAATAAATAAATAATTGAATATTAAACTTCAATTATTAATAATATTAATAATTTTAAGCATATAATAATATTATAATTTTAACACTTATAAAATTTTAATTGTCGAATTAGTTAAATGTTCCTAAATTATTTTTAGTCCTAATTATTGAAATATTAAAAATTAGTATTATTTTACTCTGAATAGGCTTATATAATGAAAAATTATTTTATGACAAAATAACAGTTCATAATAATTTGAAATAGATAATTATTCAAATGGTCATAATTATTTGAACTGATTCAATAAACTGATTTATTTTTAAAATCTCCAACTTCTTAATTTTTGAAATATTAATAAAGTAATATTATTTTATTTTGCATAAGCTTTTATGGACTAGTAATTGCCTAGTTCAGATCAGGCTATATTTTTATAATATTAATCTTAAATTATTTATTTATTTATTTATTAATAAATAATTATTAATATAATTAATATTAATAATTATTATTATATTTATATTAATTATTAAAATAATTATATTATAGATTATATAAATAGTCATGTCCATTTGAATTGTGATTTATTTCAAATCATAATGACATTTTGTTTTATTATAAAATAATTGTTTCTATGCATAAAAAATTATTCAGAATAAAATAATACCAATTTATTACTATTTCAAAAATTAATAAGGATTTAAAAATAAATGTGTTTTTCGAAGCAGTTCAAATAGTTAAGACTATTAGAACAATTACCTATTCCAAATTATTCTAATCTTTTGTTTAGTTAAAAAATAATTGTTTCAATTCATACATGCTTATTCAAAATATAGTAATACTAATTTATTAAAATTTAGAAAATTAATAAGAAATTTAAAAAAAAATCTATTTATCGAATAAGTTCAAATAGTTATGACTATTTGAAATAATTATCTATTTAAAATTGTTATAACCCTTTATTTTATCATAAAACAATTGCTTCAATACAAAAAAGTTTTTCCAAAATAAAATGATATTGCTTTAGTAATATTTCAAAAATTAAGAAGTTGGAGTTTTAAAAAATAAATTAGTTTATCAAATTATTCAAATAATTATGGCCATAATGATTTGAACTTGTTTGGTAAACAGATTTATTTTTTAAATCTTTTACTTATTAATTGTCTAATATTAATAAATATGTATTATTTTATTTGAAATAAGCTTAGATGAACAAAAAAAATTCTTTTATGACAAACAAAAGATTATAGCTATTTCAAATAGATAATTATTTAAATAGTCCTAATTATTTAAATTTGTTTAGAAAACAGAGTCATTTTTTAAATCTCTTTATTATAAATTTTTGGATTATTAATAAATTAGTATTATTTTATTTTGAATAAGTTTATATGAATTGAAACAATTCTTTTATGACAAAGCAAAAGGTCATTGAAATAGATAATTATTTAAATTGTCGTGATTATTTGATCTAGTGTGGTAAACATATTTATTTTTAAATTTTTTTACTTATTAATTGTCAAAATATTAACAAATTAGTATTATTTTAATCCAAATAAGCTTGTATAAATAGAAACAATTATTGTATAACAAAACAAAAAGTCATAACTTCTGGAACTAGTTTGATACATAGATTTATTTTTTAAATCACTTATTAATTTTTGAAATATTAATATATTAGTATTGCTTTATTTCAAATAAACTTATATGAACAAAAACATTTGTTTTATGACAAAACAAAAAGTAATAATGATTTGAAATATATAATTGTTCAAATAGTATAATTTTTTGAATTGGTTAGGTAAACAGAATTATTTTTTAAATCTCTTATTTATTAATTTTTGAAATATTAAAAATTCATTTTATTTTATTTCAAATAAGCTAGTATGAATTGAGAAAATTATTTTATGACAAGATAAAGGTCATAACGATTTGAATTAGGTAATTGTTCATATAGTCTTAACTATTGAATTGGTTTGTCAAACAAATTTATTTTTTAAATCCCTTAGTTATTAATTTTTTGAATATTATTAGATTCGTATTGTTTTATTTTGAATAAGCTTTTATGAACAGAAATAATTGTTTTATGACAAAACAAAAGGTTATAATGATATGAAGTATAGAATTGTTCAAATAGTCATAACTATTTAAACTAGTTCGGTAAATAGATTCATTTTTTAAACTCTTACTTATTAATTTTTGAAATTGTTAATTGTTTAATATTTATATAACTATTAGAATATTATTCTAATTTAAGTTTAAATTTATTCCAAATAGTTATGACTATTTGAACAATTATCTATTTCAAATCATTATGACATTTGTTTTGTCATAAACCAATTTTAACTTACAATTAGATAAAATAATAAACTGATTAAAATAAAATAAGTTGAACAAACAACTATTTCAATATTATTCTAATTTAAGTTTAAATAGTTAAGACTATAAGGAATATAATTATCTTTTAAATTAATAATTATTAATTAAATAATTTAATTAAAAATTTCATGATATATGTTTATTAATTTTTAAATTATAAATAATAAGTTTAGATGATTTATAAATTAAATAAAACTAATCTAATAATATTCTAAAATTAATAATTAAGAGATTTAAAAAATAAAATTGTTTGCCGAACTAGTTCAAATAGTTAAAACTATATGAATAATTATCTATTTCAAATCATTATAACCTTTTTTGTTTTGTCATAAAACAATATTTTCAATTCATACTAGCTTATTTAGAATAAAATAAAATAAATTTATTAAAATTTCAAAAATTAATAAGTAAGAGAATTAAAAAATAATTCTATTTACCTAACCAGTTCAAATAATTATGACTATTTGAACAATTATCTATTTCAAATTGTTATGACCTTTTGTTTTGTCATAAAACTAATGTTTTTGTTTATATAAGTTTGTTTGAAATAAAATAATACTAATCTATTAATATTTCAAAATTAATAAAAATTTTAAAAATAAATTTGTTTATCAAACTAGTTCAAATTAAGATTATTTAAGTAGTTATTTATTTCAAATCATTATGACTTTTTATTCTGTTATAAGATAATAGTTTCTATTTATTCAAGCTTATTCAAATTAAAATAATACAAATTTATTAATATTTTGACAATTAATAAGTAAAAAATGTAAAAAATTAAATATGTTTACTAAACTAGATCAAACTGTCATCACTATTTGAATAGTTATCTATTTCAAATCGTTATGGCCTTTTCTTCTGTCATAAAAAAATTATTTCAATTCATATAAGCTTATTCGAAATAAAATAATACTAAGTTATTAATATTTTGAAAATTAATAATTAAGAGATTTAAAAAATGAATCTGTTTACTGAATAAGTTTAAATAATTATAATTATTTGAATAATTATTTATTAGAAATCGCTATAACCTTTTGCTTTGTCATAAAAAGATTTTTTCTATTCATACAAGCTTATTTTGAATAAAATAAGACAAATTTATTAAATTAAGACAATTAACAAGTAAAAGATTTAAAAATAAATTTGTTTACTGAACAAGTTTAAATCGTTACGACTATTTGAACAATTATTTATTTTAAATTGTTATGACTTTTTGTTTTGTCATAAAACAATTGTTTTTGTTCATACTAGCTTATTTGGGTAAAATAATATTAATTTATTAATATTTCAACAATTTATAAGTAAAAGATTTAAAAAATAAATATGTTTGCTAATCAAGTTCAAATAGTCATGACTATTTGAATAATAATCTATTTCAAATCATCATGAGCTTTTGTTTTGTAATAAAATAATTACTTCAATTCATATGAGCCTATTTAAGATAAAATAATATTTCAAAAATGAAAGAGTAACAGAATTAAAAAAATGAATTTTCTTATTGATCAAGTTGAAATAGTTATGACTATCTAAACAATAATCTATTTCAAAACATTATGACATTTTGTTTTGTCATAAACCAATTGGTTCTATTCATGCAAGTGTATTTTGAATAAAATAATATAAATTTATTAATATTCCAAAAATTAATAAGTATAATTTTAGAAAATAAAGCTATTTTTTGAACACATTCAAATAGTTATGACTATTTGAACAATTATCTATTTCAAATCATTATGACCATTTGTTTTGTCATAAACCAATTGTTTATTCAATAATCAATAATATTTTAATAATTTGAAATTATTTTATTCTATTTAATAGATAAAATAGATATATCAATGATATATAAATTAAATTAAAATATATCAATATTCATTAATTAATAATTAATTATTAATTATTCATTAAATAATTAATGATATTAAATAATTAAAATATATAATAACTATATATATTATATAGTTATTAATATTCATATTAATAATTTATATATTATATTATATTGAATACTACTAGATTTCTAAGATGTCAAATTTTAGGAGGGGATAATTGGTTTATCTACCCAATTGAAAAGGCTTTAATTTTTTGTCTTGTTCTCTATTTTTTCCAGTTAGCAAAAGTCACACACAAAGATGGATTAGTATCAGCTGCCTTTCTCACATAAAAATTTTTTATGCTTTTAACTATTAATCATTAAATCTAAGGGTAAACAATAATTTAAAATTTATATCAATTATCAATATAAGCTACTTTTGGATTATTATTGTTAATCCAATAACAATCCAATTTAATATTAAATTATTAATTTATGATAATTAGAATAATATATTGTATTAATCATTAATATTATAATATTAAATATATTATTAATAATCTAATATATTACTAATTGTATTATATCGTAATATAATTAGATTATAATATTATATTAATAATCATTAATAATAATAATAAGATATCTTAATATCTGTTTAAATATTAAAACTTTTTTAATTGGATATATTATTATAAATTTGGGGATATCTATTAATAGTGTTAATATATTATAATGTATTATTATAAATTATTCTTAATTTAACTAAAGGTTATTAATATATTAATATCTAATAATTTATTAAGAATACATTGTAATAATATATGATTATAATTTTATTATAATAATTAATTTTTCATAATATATAATCTTAATAAAATAGATAATAATTATAATAAAATATTGATTTATATATACTAATAGCTTAATAATAATTAATATTAATTATAAATATATTATAATTGACTATTTAAAAATAATAAATATTATTTAAAATATAATATATTTCCCATATAAATTAATAATTATAATTTATATCTATCGAATATAATCATTATATATAAGTTATAATATTAATTTATATTAATAATTTTATAATATCATTAAAATAATATTTTATGACTAAATAAAAGGTTAATAGTTTTAACTATTTAGTATTTAGTAAAATTATAAATTAATGACTTAATTTAAATGAATTATCATTAAAATTCATTTAAATATTTAAATATATTATTAAATATTATAAAGATAATAATAGAAATATTATAAATAATCACAATTTATTTACACAAAATAGATTAAACTAAATTATGAATATTGTAAATATTAATTTTCAATATTTTAATGCTACTTTATTAATATTTTCAAAATTATTAAGTAAGAGATTTAAAAATTAAAGCTAGTTTTCAAACCAATTCAAATAGTTAAGACCATTTGAACAAATATCATAATAATATATATTATTAGAATATTATATAATTATTTAATATTATTAATTTTAATTATTTCTAGGAATTGTTAAGTATAGTATTAATTATTTGATAATTAAATGAATAGGAAGATAATCATGATAACGATCAAAGGGTTGATTTTGAAAATTCAATTAACACTGATGAACTTGATAACGAAGATGATTCTGAAGAGTATGTTATCCCTTCATTTAAGGACCTGATTATAAAAGTATAGTATTTCAAATTATCCAATTGAATAATTTCATTTAAACGATTTTAATGTTACTCATAAAATATTATTTATAAATAATAATATATATAAATAACTATTATATAAGTTATTATTTTAAAAATAGTTATATTAGATAACTATTATTTTATAAATAGTTAATTTATATTAAGTTAATTTAATATATTAATTATCTATCAGACCAATTATAATCTTAGTAAACATTATAAATTAATAATTATAAATATCCTATAATAGATATAATATCATATTATTTAATAATTAAATATCATATTATAATTAGATAATATCATAATTAATGATATTATGATAAGAATCTTAATATATAATTTATTTAATAAACAATTGGTTATAATATTAATAATATCTTAATGGCATTATTTATAATATAATTAAATTATTAATATACTAATTTTTCAAATTGTTTTATTAACTTAAATTATGAAATAAATGTTATAACTGTTAGTATTTTATTTTTGTTTATATAATAATAACTTATTGTAATTTAATTTATAACTTATTATAACATATACTAGTATATTTATTATATTAAATTATAATTATTTGGAATAAAACTATTAATAGTTTCAATTCATACTAGCTTATTCGATATAAGTTATAAATTATTATATATAATTTATATTTAATAATTATATAATTAGTTTAATACAAATTAATAAATTGCAATAAAACCAATTTATATTTAATAATTATATGTAATTATAACAATATAATATAATTACAATTTCTATTTAAATGATTAATAATTAAATAGTATATAACTTTATTTAAATTTTTTAAATTTAATATTATTATAAAAAGTATATACTAGTTTAAAATATTAACATATTTAATTTTTAAATCTCTTACTTATTAATGTTTGAAATATTATTAAATTAGTATTATTAATTGATCATAAAAATCATATATCAAATAATATATTAATTTAATATTATTTTATTAAATAATTGTTTTTAATTCAAATAAGTTTGAATTAATGATTTGAATTATTAATTTTTGATTAGTTTGAATTATAACATAAATTAAACTTTTAATCATAATCTACATTATTAATTTAATATAGAATTATAATCTAGAACTTGTTATAAATGAATTATTAATTATATAATATATTAAATTTATATATTAAATAATCTAGATAAAATATATTATAATACATATAATTATAATACATGTAATAACCTAAAGTGGTTATCAAATATATTATGAATTTTCAAATTATAATTAAATATATTTAGATAATAATAATAATAAATTAAATATGAATTAATATTATCATTATAATTAAATATTTATATTTAAATATTAATTCAAATAATTAATTAAATAATTAAATTATTTACAAGTTATTATAATAATATAAAAATTTTAACTACGTAATTATAATTATATGTAATTATAACAATATAATTATAATTACAATTTCTATTTAAATGATTAATACAATTATTTATTATTTAATTATAAATTAATAATTATAATTTAAATATTATATTTTAGTATGATTAAGTATTAAATATAACAAATATGAAGTTATAATAAAGAGTTTAATTATAAAATTAGTTGTGTAATTAACACTAAATAATTAATAATATTTTAATTAATAATTTAATTACAAATAATAATATCAATTATATTAAATTATTAAATATAAAATTTAACAATAAGCTATTATTATTAATAATAATTTAATATAATTCACTATTAATTTATTATAAAATAACAAAAAATTATATTTCAACAGATTTATTTTTATTATTTAATATATATATTGTTAATTAAATATTACTAAATCTTATAAAATTATGAATAATAATTATCTATCTCAAATCACACTGATCTTTATTTTGTTTATCTGAATCTAATCAAATTATTTTATTTCAAATCAATTAAATTTAAATTTTATATTAATAAAATTTATGTTTAGAATAATTATAATTAATATTATTATCTATTACAATATTAAGCTTGTATGAATTGATTATGATTAGATTTTGTTATAATTGACTAAAATCAATTATCGCTAATAATTATAATAATTATAAATTAAATAATTGAGATAAATAATTATATTCTTATAATTTATAACTATTAATAACTATTATTACTAATACTATGTAAAAACCTAATATTCATTAACATTAATGAATATAATTTATATTCATAACAGGTATTTTAATATTATATATTCTACTTTTGTTTATAAATGGTAATTTTAATATATAATTTAATAATTATTATTATAAATATTTAACTTATTCTAATTGTTAATACAATTATTAATTATAATAATTTTAAACTTATTAGTACAATATTATCCGTAATATAATATTTAATTGTTATAAATTGGTATTAAATTATAATATTTAATTAATTGGTTTAAATAATAATAATTAATAAGTTTTGTATTATTCAATTTTGTTATAACAATTTTATTATTATATTTTATATTTATTATTAACTTAGTTAAACTTATACTTAATTATTAATATAATTATAATAAGCAAATAGTCATTTCCAGATCATATAATATAAGTCTCCTTGTATATGTAAAATACGAATGATTATGGCCATTAAATAGAAACAAATTTTTAATTAACATTTGAATATATCTAATAGCTTAGTTTATTAAATATATTAAATAATAATATAAAATAACTTATTATTTTATATTATTATATAGATATTTAATTAGTATGATAATTTTAATAAATATATTTATCATTAATAATAATCATTTAACTATATTATTATTTATTATAATAATTTAATAATTATTGAAATATTTGAAATTATAACTATTTCAAATAGAATTATATTATATATTTTATTTATAACAGTTTGAAATTATATTAATTAGTTATATAGTAACTAACATTATAATATTATATTTATAATAATTAATATTAATTAATTATTAATATAATTAATATATAATATCTGAATTACTCTTGCTTATAACAATTATAAATTAATAATTAATATTTTAAATAACTAATTTTATTTACTATAATTAATTATGATAAGTTTTATAATTTTATAATTTGTGCGAGTGAGGATTTTGTTATAATATATATTATTTTTGAATCTACTTTTAGAATAAGTTATATCTAATAAATATAAATAACTTATATTTATTAGTAATTAATAAAATAGTTAAATTATATAACTAGTTCAAACAATTATGACTATTTGATTTTACCAAATTATAAAATCAATTAATTATTAATTATTATATTTGATAAATATAATAGATATAATTAAACATAATCTTTTAATTTATAATTATAATTAACATATATATTGTTATAGTTATATTAATTATTTTTGTTTATATAAATTATTTATTAATAATTTATTAATAATTATTAATGTTTCAATAATTATTAAAAAATCGAACGATTTAAAATAAATAATTGCTCAAGTAGTCATAACTATTTAACTAGTTTGATGAGAACAAAAACATTTATTTTATGACAAAGGGACATAACGATTTGAAATAGATAATTATTCAAATATATAATTATTTGTATATAAAAATTGTAAATTTCTAAATTTATCATAAATTAATCTAATTAATATAATATAACTAATAATAATTCATATAATTATAATATAATTACTTAATAATTAATTAATTATTATAACATTAAATTAATATGAATATATTATTAATATTAACAATAATTTTTATGACTTTTTATTGATATTAATAAACAGTAATAAAAAATTATCATAATTTTTATAAATTTGTTACAAATTTTACTATAATTTAATTATATTTAAAATTGTCATAATAAATTACTATTAATAAATAATAACATTTATTAAATTAATAAATAATTTATTAATATAAATTAAAATAATTTTAATTTTAATATTATAATTTAATTATATTGTTTAATTAATAATATTATTTAAATTACTTATTATTTAAATAAAATAATTTAAACAATTGTTTTATGACAAAACAAAAGTTCATAATGATTGGAAATAGATAATTGTTTAAATGGTCATAATTATTTGAACTGATTCGACAAACTGATTTTTGTTTTAAATCTCTAACTTATCAATTTTTATAATATTAATAAAGTAATATTATTTTATTTCAGATAAGCTTTTACGAATTGAAACAATTATTTTATGATAAAATATAAGGTCATAACGATTTTAAATAGATAATTGTTCAAATAGTAAAAAATATTTAAACTTATTCGACAAATAGATTTTTTTTTTCTAATTTCTAACCTAATAATTTTTTGAATGTTAATGAATTAGTATTATTTTATTTCGAATAAGCATCTATGAGTTGAAGCAATTATTTTATGACTAAACAAAAGGTCAAAATGATTTGAAATAGATAATTGTTCTAATAGTCTTAACTATTTTAATTGATTCAGCAAACACATTTATTTTTTAAATCCTTACTTATTAATGTTTAGAATATTATTAATTTAGCAATATTTTACTCTGAATAAGCTTGTTGATCAGAAATTAAATGTTTTAAGAAAAAACTAAAATCATAACAATTGGAGATAGATAATTGTTCAAATAGTCATAACTATTTGAACTGGTTCGGTAAAGAGATTTAGTTTTTAAATCTCTTATTAATTTTTAAAATAGTAATAAAATAGTATTATTTTATTATGAATAATTTTGTATGAATAGAAACAATTGGTTTTGGAACATTTATTTTTAAAATTTTTACTTATTAATTTTTGGAACATTAATAAATTTATATTATTTTATTTGTAATAGCTTGAATGAATAGAACCAATTGTTTTATGACAAAACAAAAGGTTGTAATGTTTTGAAATAGATAATTATTAAGACAGTCATAACTTAATTTATATAATTAAATAATTATATTATTAATTATAAATAAATTTTATAATTTATTATTTGTAATTGTAATTTATATATATTAATTAATTAATAAGTTTGATTAATATTAACAATTGCAATAATTTAATATTAAATATTTTATTATAAATATATAATCATTAAATAGATTATATAATTAATTAGTTAATAAATATTTATTTAAAGTTATATATAATTTATAAATATATTAAATTATATATTTAATAAAAAAATAGTTATGAAATAGTCATATATAATACTTTATATAATTTAGATATAAATTAATTAATAATATATAATTATTATAATATTTTAAATTTTTAATTATAAACCTTCTGTTACAAAATAAATCTATTTTTAGAATAACTTAAATCTAATTATAAGAATAAATAATAAGTTTACAATTATTGATTTGAATAAACATATTTAATTAATATTAAATTTATGAATATTGATTTTAATTTAAATATTTTAATTATTGATTTTTATTAATTAATAAATATCTAAAAAGATTTATTTTTAAATAGTTTATTAACTTATATAAGTATATTAATAAATTAATTTGAACAATTATCTAATATAGCTATATTAACTTATAACAATTATATTAATAATAATATTAATTATTTATATTAATATTTATTAATTTATTATAGAGTTATATAATATTTGTAAAATATTAATAAAGTAGTATTATTTTGTTTTGAATAAACTTGTATGAATAAAAAAATTGCTTTATTATTAAATAATAATAAAATATTATAATTATAATTATAATATTATATAAAAATACAATTAATAATTTTAATTTATTATAATAATATAATAATGAATATTATAATATATCCCTATTTTATAATCGATTAGTACTATTATTTGAATAGTTTACTAAATTAATAATATAATTAATTTAATATTAAACAATTGTTATAAATAATTACTTATTTGATTTCTAATTAGTATGCATTTGTTAGGATTTGAAAACATCTTAACTAGGCTTCACATATAACGATAATTTATAATTTAAATATTAATATATTATAAATATTTATAATAGTTATTCATAATTATAGTATATTAATTATTAATAACTATTTATAATATTTAGTAAATAGTATAATTATAAATTTTTAACTAAGTTTAAAAATATATAAAAAATATGATTATATGTTAAATATTATTTAATTAATCAAATAGTAAAATAATATTATATTATTATTTTATAAGGTATTAAACTAATAATATAAAATCTAGTTATTGTTATAATTTATATTTAATTAATAATTAAATTATTATAAATATCAATTATTAATAATATTTTATTTTTATTTTTTTCAACAATGTATAGATTGTGTTTATTAATTTAAATTTAAAAAAGTATTTGAATTTTAAAATTAATATAAAATGTTGTTGTAACGGTTTTGTGTTTACCCGACGAATTTGGAAACAAAATTAAAAAATGAAAAAATAACGGAGTCGCCACCAATCTTTTTTTGCTAGGTACGATTGGCCACCTATTAAAGTATATCCTTTTAATAAAATCTTAAAATTAATTAAGACATTTATATAATAATATTAACTTATTTATAATTTATAAATAATATAATTGTAATCCTTTACTAATCAAATAATTTATAATATATTTTGCAGTATCTAACTAAAAATAAATTAATTAATAACAATAATAATAAACAAAATTATTAAATTTCTACTTATCAAAATATTAATTTGATAAAAAGTAATTTTCAAATAACTTTGATAATTTATCAAATAATAAAAATTTTTAAATCTTTTTCAAATTATTAATTTAAAATAAATTAATATTTATATAGTATTATATAGTACTTTTTATATTAATTATATAAATATTAATAAAAGAATATCATTTTATTTTGGATAAGCTTTTATGAAATGAAACAATTGTTTTATGATAAAAGAAAAATCATAACGATTTTAAAATGATAATTGTTTAAATAGTCAAACTATTTAAACTGTTTAGTAAACATATTTATTTTTTAATCCTTGCTTATAATTTTTGAATGCTTAATAAAATTAGTATTATTTTATTTTGAATAAGCATGTATAAACTGAACAATTATTTTATGACTAAACAAAAGGTCAAATTATTTGAAATAGATAATTATTATAATAGTCTTAACAAATACATTTATTTTTTAAATCTCTTACTTATTACTTTTTAGAATATTATTAGTTTAGCAATATTTTACTCCGAATATGTTTGTATGGATAGAAACAATTGTTTTATGACAAAACAAAGATCATACCGATTTGAGATAGATAATTATTCAAAATGTCATAGCTATTTGAATTGGTCCGATAAACAAATATAGTTTTTAAATCTCTTATTAATTTTCAAAATATTAATAAATTAGTGTGATTTTATTTTGAATAATTTTGTATGAATAGAAACAATTGTTTTATTACAAAACGAAGGATTAAAACGATTTGAAATAAATAATTATTTAAATAGTTATAATTATTTAAACTCACTCGTTAAACAAATTTATTTTTTAAATATTTTACTTATTAATTTTTGAAATTTTAATAAATTAATATTATTTTATTTCGAATAAGCTTTTATGAATAGAAACAATTGGTTTATGACAAAACAAAAGGTCATAACGATTTGAAATAGATAATTATTCAAATGATCATAATTATTTTGAACGTGTTCAAAAAGCAAATTTATTTTATATATTTTTACTTATTAATCTTTGGAATATTAGTAAGTTTATATTATTTTATTTGAAATAAGCTTGTATGAATAGAAACAATTGTTTTATGGCAAAACAAAAGGTCATAACAATTTGAAATAGATAATTGTTCAAATAGTCATAACTATTTGAACTTGTTTGGTAAATAGATTCATTTTTTAAATCTCTTATTAATTTTTGGAATAGTAATAAGTTAGTATTACTTTATTTTGAATAAGCCTATATGAATTGATATAATTGTTTTATGATGAAACAAAAGGTCATAACGATTTAAAATAGACAATTATTCAGATAGTTATTACTATTTAAACTTGTTTGGTAAACATATTTATTTTTTAAATCTTTTACTTATTAATTGTTGAAATATTAATAAATTAATATTATTTTAATTCGAATAAGCTAATATGAACAAAAATAATTGTTTTATGACAAAACAAAAGATCATAACGATTTGAAATAAATAATTGTTCCAATAGTCATAACTATTCAAAATTATTCGGTAAACAGATTTGAAATAAGCTTGTATGGATAGAAAAAAATATTTTATGACAATACAAAAGGTTATAGTATTTTGAACTAGATAATTGTTTAAATAGCTATAATTATTTGAACTTGTTCGATAAACAGATTCATTTTTTAAATCTCTCACTTATTAATTTTTGGAATATTAATAAATTAGAATTATTTTATTTTGAGTAAGCTTGTATGAACAGAAACAATTGTTTTGTGAGAAAACAAAAGCTTATAACAATTTGAAATAGATAATTGTTCAAATAGTTATAATTTTTTGCACTAGTCAAGCCAAAAGATACATTTTCTAAATCCATTACTTATTAATTTTCAAAATATTAATAAATTAGCATTACTTTATTCGAATAAGATTATATGAATAGAACAATTGTTTTATGATAAAACAAATGGTCATAAAATTTGAAATAAATATTTGGTCAAATAGTTATAACTAATTGAACTGGTATGGCAAACAGATTTATTTTTTAAATCTCTTACGTATTAATTTTTGAAATATTAATATTATTTTATTCCAAACAAACTTATATGAACAAAAACATTTGTTTTATGACAAAACAAAAGGTAATAACAATTTGAAATAGATAATTATTCAAATAGTCATAATTATTTGAAATAGTTTTGTAAACAGAATTGTTATGACTTTTTGTTTTGTAATAAAACAATTGTTTCTGTTCATACAAGCTTATTCAATTAAAATAATATTAATTTATTAATATTTTGACAATTAATAAGTGAAAGATTTAAAAAATAAATATGTTTACCAAACAAGTTCAAATAATCAAGACTATTTGAATAATTATCTATTTCAAATAATTGTGACATTCTATTTTGTAATAAAATAACTATTTCAGTTAACATAAACTTATTTGAAATAAAATAGCTCTAATTTATTAATATACCAAAAATTAATGAGTAAGAGAATTATAAAAAAAAATGAATATGTTTACGAACAAGTTCAAATAGTTATGACTATCTAAATAATTATCTATTTCAAAACATTATGACCATTTGTTTTGTCATAAAATAATTGGTTCTATTCATGCAAGCTTATTTCGAAAAAATAATAATAAAATTTATTAAAACTCCAAAAATTAATAAATAAAAATTTAAAAAATAAATATGTTTTTTGAACACATTCAATAGTTATGACTATTTGAACAATTATCTATTTCAAATCGTTATGACAATTTGTTTTGTCATAAACCAATTATTTCTATTCATACAAGCTTATTCAAAATAAAATAATATTAATTTATTAATATTTCTAAAATTAATAAGTAAAAGATTTAAATAATAAATTTGTTTATCGAGCAAGTTCAAATAGTTATTACTATTTGAACAATTATATATTTCAAATCTTTATGATCTTTTGTTTTGTCATAAAACAATTGTTTCTATTCACACAAGTTTATTTGGAATAAAATAATACTAATTTATTATTATTCTAAAAATTAATAAGTTAGAGATTTAAAAAATAAATTTGTTTATCGAACAAGTTTAAATAGTCATGTCCATTTGAATTGTTATTTATTTCAAATCATTATGACATTTTGTTTTATTATAAAATAATTATTTTTATTCATACAAAATTATTCAGAATAAAATAATACCAATTTATTACTATTTCAAAAATTAATAAGGATTTAAAAATAAATGTGTTTTCGAAGCAATTCAAATAGTTAAGACTATTAAACAATTATCTATTCCAAATTATTCTGATCTTTTGTTTAGTCAAAAAATAATTGTTTCAGTTCATACATGCTTATTCGAAATATAGTAATACTAATTTATTAAAATTTAGAATATTAATAAGAAATTTAAAAAAAATCTATTTACCGAATAAGTTCAAATAGTTAAGACTATTTGAACAATTATCTATTTAAAATCATTATGAGCTTTTATTTTATCATAAAACAATCGTTTCAATACATAAAAGTTTTTCCAAAATAAAATAATATTGCCTTATTAATATTTCAAAAATTAAGAAGTTGGAGTTTTAAAAAATAAATCAGTTTATCAAATTATTCAAATAATTATGGCCATTTGAATAATTATCTATTTCAAATCATTATGAACTTTTGTTTTGTCATAAAACAATTGTTTTTCATCATACAAGCCTATTTGGAAAAAAATAATACTAATTTACTAATATTTCAAAAATTAATAAAAGATTTAAAAAGTTAATCTTTTACTGAACCAGTTCAAATAGTTATGACTATTTGAACAATTATATATTTCAAATTGTTATAACCTTTTGTTATCTCATAAAAAATTATTTCTATTCACACAAGTTTATTCAAAATAAAATAATACTAATATAATAATATTCTGAAAATTAATAACTAAGAGATTTAAAAAATAAATTTGTTTACTGAACTAGTTCAAATATTTAAGGCTATATGACAATTCTTTATTTCAAATTGTTATGACCTTTTGTTTTTCGTAAAACAATTTTTTTCATTTCTTAGTAACTTATTCGGAATAAAGTAAAACAAATTTATTAATATTTCAAAACTTAATAAGCAAGAGATTTAAAAAACAATTCAGTTTGCCTAACCAGTTCAAATAATTATGACTATTTGAACAATTATCTATTTCAAATCATTATGTTCTTTTATTTTGTCATAAAACAATATTAATTTATTAATATTTTGAAAATTAAGAAGTAAGAAATTTAAAAAGTAAAACTGTTTACTAAACCAGTTCAATTAGTTATAACTATTTGAACAATTATTTATTTCAAATCATTATGACCATTTGTATTGTCATAAAATAATTATTTCTGTTCATACAGTCTTATTCGAAATAAAGTAATACTAATTTATCAATATTTTGAAATTAATAAGTAATAGATTTAAAAAATGAATCAATTGGCCTGCAAATAGTTGACTGTTTGAATAATTATCTATTTCAAATCATTATGACTTTTGTTTTATCACAAAACAATTGTTTCTGTTGTACTAGCTTATTTGAAATAATATAATTCTATTTTATTAATATTCTAAAAATTAATAAGAGATTTAAAAAATGAATCTGTTTATCAAACAAGTACAAATAATTATGACTATTTGAATAATTATCTATTTCTAATCACTATAACCTTTTGTTTTGTCCTAAAACAAAATTTTCTATTCATACAAGCTTATTTCAAATAAAATTATACAAATTTATTAATATTCAAACAACTAATAAGTAAAAGATTTAAAAAATAAATCTATTTATCCAATAAGTTTAAATAATTATGACTATTTGAACAATTATTTATTTCAAATTGTTATGACTTTTTGTTTTCTCATGACACAATTTAATATTTATTAATTGAAATAGTCAATTATTATAATACTTAACTTTATATTTAATTAAATAATAATTTAATAAAGATTAAAATTAAATAGTTTTGATAATAAATTTAGATAATTATTAGGATAGTTAATTATTTTAATTAATTAAGATAATAATATAGTTATTTTTTAGAATAAATAATAATAAGCCATTGATGGAATTTTTAGAAATTTCAAATGTTAGCATCTTATTATTTAAAATTAAACAAATTTAAACTTAAATTAGAATAATATTCAAATAGTTATGAATATTTGAATGCATTGACATAACTATATTTATTGTTATAAATAATTTTTAATTAGTTACTTAATAAATGAAATAATATATATTTAACAAAATAGCTACAATTAACACAAATATTAATTATTAATTAAAATAAATTATAATAAAAAATATTTGTTATGTAATATAATTATATTACATAATTATATAAATTTATAAGCAATCTAATAAATTTATTAATAATTAATAAATAATTATAAATTAATATAAATCATAAAAATTAATATTTAAATCTATTTACCGATTAATAATTATATTCTAAATAAAAGCTTTAAATTTGTCATGAGATCTTATAACTACTATTAGCTAATTTATCATAAATAAATTTAATTCAAATTGAATTATCTAATAAAATATATATAATAATAATTAAAAAAGAATATTAAATTCTTAGTTACAATCTATACAATTATAATTAATTTAATTAAATAATATTGATTATCAATTAATTTATAATTAATAAAAACTATAGCTATTTTATAGTTTATTTATTTATTATTTATAAATATTTAATTAACTTAATTCAATTAATTTTAATATATTAAATTATTTCTTAGTTATAATTATTATTATAAATACTTATAATTTATTATTAATTATTTGAATATTGATTTTAATTTAAATATTTTAATTATTGATTTTTATTAATTAATAGATATCTAAAAAGATTTATTTTTTAGATCTATTATTAATTTTTAAAATATTAAAAGAGTGGTATTAATTTATTCCAAACAAACTTATATGGACAAAAACATTTGTTTTAAAACAGGACAAAAACTTTTGTTTAGGTCATAATTATTTAAAATAAATAATTGTTCAAATAATCACAATTATTTGAACTGGTTAGGTAAGCAAAATTATTTGTTAAATCTCTTATTAGTTTTTGAAATATTAATAAATTTATTTTATTTTATTCTGAATAAGCTGGTATGAATTGAAAAAATTATTTTATAAAAAACAAATATCATTAACGATTTTAAAATAGATAGCTGTTGTTCATATAGTCTTAAGTAATTTAAAACTGGTTCAGCAAACAAATTTATTTTTTAAAGTCTTTTAGATTATTAATTTTCAGAGCTATTATTAGGGAATTTAGTATTATTTTATTTGAATAAGGCCTTGTATGAACATGAATAATTATTTTTAAGGACCCAAAAACAAAAAAGCTGTTATTTTTAAATAGCTGATTTTAAACTTATACATTTATTCAATAGTCATAACTATTTAAACCGAGTTCGATAAATAAATTTTATTTTTTAGGTATAATTATTATCTGTAAAATTAATATTTAATTAAATTGGTTTAAATATAATAATTAATAAGTTTTGTATTATTCAATTTTGTTATAACAATTTTATTGTTATATTTTATATTTATTATTAACTTAGTTAAACTTATACTTACTTATTAATATAATTATAATAAGCAAATAGTCATTCCCAAATCATATAATATAAGTCTCCTAGTATTTTAAAATACTAATGATAATGGCCATTAAATAGAAACAATTTTTTAATTAACATTTGAATATTTAATAATTTAATTTTATAAATATAATAGTAACAGAATATATCTAACCGCTTAATTTATTAAATATATTAAATAATAATATAAAATAACTTATTATTTTATATTATTATTTAAATATTAATTAGTATGATAATTTTAATAAATATATTTATCATTAATAATAATTATTTAACTATATTATTATTTATTATAATAATTAAATAATTATTGAAATATTTGAAATTATAACTTTTCAAAAAGAATTATATTATATATTTTATTATAACAGTTTCAAATTATATTAATTAGTTATATAGTAACTAACATTATAATATTATATTTATAATAATTAATATTAATTAATATAATTAATATATAATATTTGAATTACTCTTGCTTATAACAATTATAAATTAATAATTAATATTTAAATAACTAATTTTATTTACTATAATTAATTATAATAAGTTTTATAATTTGTGCGAATGAGGATTTTGTTATAATATATATTATTTTTGAATCTATTTTTAGAATAAGTTATATCTAATAAATATAAAAAACTTATATTTATTAGTAATTAATAAAATAGTTAAATTATATAACTAGTTTAAATAATTATGACTATTTGATTTTACCAAATTATAAAATCAATTAATTATTATTTATTTATTTATATTTGATAAATATAATAGATATAATTAAACATAATCTTCTAATTTATAGTTATAATTAACATATATATTGTTATAGTTATATTAATTATTTTTGTTTATATAAATTATTTATTAATAATTATTAAAAAGTCGTAATGATTTGAAATAAATAATTGCTTAAGTAGTCATAACTATTTAACTAGTTTGATGAACAGATTTATTTTTTAAATCTCTTATTAATTTTTGAAATATCAATAGATTAGTATTATTTTATTCCAAACAAACATATATGTTTGTTTTATGACAAAGGGACATAACAATTTGAAATAGATAATTGTTCAAATATATAATTATTTGTATATAAAAATTATAAAATTTTAAATTTATAATAATTAATCTAATTAATATAATATAACTAATAATAATTCATATAATTATAATATAATTACTTAATAATTAATTAATTATTATAACATTAAATTAATATGAATATATTATTAATATTAACAATAATTTTTAAGACTATTTATTGATATTAATAAATAGTAATAAAAAATTGTCATAATTTTTATAAATTTGTTAAAAATTTATACCATAATTTAATTATATTTAAAATTGTCATAATAAATTACTATTAATAAATAATTTATTAATATAAATTAAAATAATTTTAATTTTAATATTATAATTTAATTATATTGTTTAATTAATAATATTATTTAAATTAGTTATTATTTAAATAAAATAATTTAAACAATTGTTTTATGACAAAACAAAAGTTCATAATGATTTGAAATAGATAATTGTTTAAATGGCCATAATTATTTGAATTGATTTGATAAACTGATTTATGTTTTAAATCTCTAACTTATCAATTTTTATAATATTAATAAAGTAATATTATTTTATTTCATATAAGCTTTTATGAACTAAAACAATTGTTTTATGATAAAATATAAGGTCATAATGATTTTAAATATATAATTGTTCAAATAGTCAAAAATATTTGAACTTGTTCGGTAAATAGATTTTTTCTAATTTCTTACTTAATAATTTTCTGAATGTTAATAAATTAGTATTATTTTATTTTGAATAAGCATGTATGAGTTGAAGCAATTATTTTATGACTAAACAAAAGGTCAAAATGATTTGAAATAGATAATTGTTCTAATAGTCTAACTATTTGAACTGATTCAGCAAACACATTTATTTTTTAAATCCTTACTTATTAATGTTTAGAATATTATTGATTTAACAATATTTTACTCTGAATAAGCTTGTTGAACAGAAATTAAATGTTTTAAGACAAAACAAAAATCATAACAATTGGAAATAGATAATTGTTCAAATAGTCATAACTATTTAAACTGGTTCAGTAAAGGGATTTAGTTTTTAAATCTCTTATTAATTTTCAAAATAGTAATAAAATAGTATTATTTTATTTTGAATAATTTTGTATGAATAGAAACAATTGGTTTTGGAACATTAATTTTTAAATAAATTTATTTTTAAAATTTTTACTTATTAATTTTTGGAACATTAATAAATTTATATTATTTTATTTGAAATAAGCTTGAATGAATAGAACCAATTGTTTTATGACAAAACAAAAGGTTGTAATGTTTTGAAATAGATAATTATTAAGATAGTCATAACTTAATTTATATAATTAAATAATTATATTATTAATTATAAATAAATTTTATAATTTATTATTTGTAATTGTAATTTATATATATTAATTAATTAATAAGTTTGATTAATATTAACAATTGCAATAATTTAATAGTAAATATTTTATTATAAATATATAATCATTAAATACATTATATAATTAATTAATTAATTAATATTTATTTAAAGTTATATATAATTTATAAATATATTAAATTATATATTTAATAAAAAATAATAGTTATCAAATAGTCATATATAATCATTTATATAATTTAGATATAAATTAATTAATAATATATAATTATTATAATATTAATTATTTAAATTTATACTATATAAAATTATTATTATTATAATATTTAAATTATAATTATAAACCTTTTGTTACAAAATAAATCTATTTTTAGAATAAGTTATATCTAATTATAAGAATAAGTAATAAGTTTACAATTATTGATTTGAATAAACATATTTAATTAATATTAAATTTATGAATATTGATTTTAATTAAAATATTTTAATTATTGACTTTTATTAATTAATAGATATCTAAAAAGATTTATTTTTAAATAGTTTATTAACTTATATAAGTATATTAATAAATTAATTTGAACAATTATCTAATATAGCTATATTAACTTATAACAATTATATTAATTAGTTATATTAATATTTATTAACTTATTATAGAGTTATATAATATTTGCAAAATATTAATAAAGTAGTATTATTTTATTTTGAATAAACTTGTATGAATAGAAACAATTGTTTTATTATTAAATAATAATAAAATATTATAATTATAATATTATATAAAAATACAATTAATAAATTTAATTTATTATAATAATATAATAATGAATATTATAATATATCCCTATTTTATAATCAATTAGTACTATTATTTGAATAGTTTACTAAATTAATATAATATAATTAATTTAATATTAAACAATTGTTATAAATAATTACTTATTTGATTTCTAATTAGTATGCATTTGTTAGGATTTGAAAAGGTCTTAACTAGGCTTCAAATATAACGATAATTTATAATTTAAATATTAATATATTATAAATATTTATAATAGTTATTCATAATTATAGTATATTAATTATTAATAACTATTTATAATATTTAGTAATAGTATAATTATAAATTTTTAACTAAGTTTAAAATATATAAAAGAAAATACGATTATATGTTAACTGTTATTTAATTAATCAAATAGTAAAATAATATTATATTATTATTTTATAAGGTATTAAACTAATAATATAAAATCTAGTTATTATTATAATTTATATTTAATTAATAGTTAACTTATTATAAATATCAATTATTAATAATATTTTATTTTTATTTTTTTTGACAATCTATAGATTGTGTTTATTAATTTAAATTTAAAAAAGTATTTGAATTTTAAAATTAATATAAAATGTTGTCGTAATGGTTTTGTGTCTGCCTGATGAATTTGAAAACAAAATTAAAAAATGAAAAACTAACAGAGTCGCCACCAATCTTTTTTGGCTAAGTGCGATTGGCCACCTATTAAAGTATATCCTTTTAATAAAATCTTAAAATTAATTAAGAAATTTATATAATAATATTAACTTATTTATAATTTATAAATAATCTAATTGTAATCCTTTACTAGTCAAATAATTTATAATATATTTTGCAATTAGTATCTAACTAAAAATAAATTAATTAATAACAATAATAATAAACAAAATTATTCAAATTTTACTTACAAAAATATTAATTTGATAAAAAGTAATTATCAAATAACTTTGATAATTTATCAAATAATAAAAATTTTTAAATCTCTTTCAAATTATTAATTTAAAATAAATTGATATTTATATAGTATTATATAGTAATTTTATATTTAATTATATAAATATTAATAAAGTAATATTATTTTATTTTGGATAAGCTTTTATGAAATGAAACAATTGTTTTACGATAAAACAAAAGGTTATAATGATTTTAAAATAATAATTGTTTAAATAGTCATAACTATTTAAACTTGTTTAGTAAACAGATATTTTTTTAATTCCTTTCTTATTAATTTTTTTAATGTTAATAAAATAGTATTATTTTATTTCAAATAAAGCATGTATGAACTGAACAATTATTTTATGGTAAAATAAAAAGGTCAGAATGATTTGAAATAGATAATTATTATAATAGTCTTAACTATTTGAACTGGTTCAACAAATACATTTATTTTTTAAATCTCTTACTTATTAATTTTTAGAATATTAGTAGTTTAGCAATATTTTACTCCGAATAAGTTTGTATGGATAGAAATAATTGTTTTATGACAAAACAAAGATCATACTGATTTGAGATAGATAATTATTCAAATAGTCATAACTATTTGAATTAGTCCGATAAACAGATATAATTTTTAAATCTTTTATTAATTTTCAAAATATTAATAAATTATTATTATTTTATTTTGAATAATTTTGTATGAATAGAAACAATTGTTTTATTATAGAACAAAGGATCATAACGATTTGAAATAAATAATTATTTAAATAGTCATAATTATTTGAACTTACTCAGTAAACAAATTTATTTTTTAAATATTTTACTTATTAATTTTTGAAATTTTAATAAATTAGTATTATTTTATTTCGAATAAGCTTTTATGAATAGAAAACAATTGGTTTATGACAAAACAAAAGGTCATAATTATTTTGAATGTGTTCAAAAAACAAATTTATTTTATATATTTTTACTTATTAATCTTTGGAATATTAGTAAATTTATATTATTTTATTTGAAATAAGCTTGTGTGAAAAAAAACAATTGTTTTATGGCAAAACAAAAGGTCATAACAATTTGAAATACATAATTGTTCAAATAGTCATAACTATTTGAACGTGTTTGGTAAATAGATTCCTTTTTTGAATCTCTTACTCATTAATTTTTGGAATAGTAATAAATTAGTATTATTTTATTTTGAATAAGCCTATATGAATTGATATAATTGTTTTATGACGAAACAAAAGGTTATAACGATTTGAAATAGATAATTATTCAGATAGTTATTACTATTTGAACTTGTTCAGTAAACATATTTATTTTTAAAATTTTTTACTTATTAATTATTGAAATATTAATAAATTAATATTATTTTAATCCAAATAAGCTAATATGAACAAAAATAATTGTTTTATGACAAAAAAAAAGGTCATAATGATTTGAAATAAATAATTATTCCAATAGTCATAACTATTCAAAATTATTCGGTAAACAGATTTGAAATAAGCTTGTATGAATAGAAAATTTTATTTTATGACAATACAAAAGGTTATAGCAATTTGAACTAGATAATTGTTCAAATAGCCATAATTATTTGAACTTGTTTGATAAACAGATTTATTTTTTAAATCTCTCACTTATTAATTTTTGGAATATTAATAAATTAGAATTATATTATTCTGAATAAGCTTGTATGAACAAAAACAATTGTTTTGTGAGAAACCAAAAGTTCATAATGATTTGAAATAGATAATTGTTCATATAGTCGTAATTGTTTGCACTAGTCAAGCCAAATGATACATTTTCAAAATCCATTACTTATTAATTTTCAAAATATTAATAAATTAGCATTACTTTATTCCAAATAAGATTATATGAACAGAAAACAATTGTCAAATGGTCATAATGATTTGAAATAAATATTTAGTCAAATAGTTATAACTAATTGAACTAGTATGGCAAACAAATTTATTTTTTAAATCTCTTACGTATTAATTTTTAAAATATTAATAAATTAATATTATTTTATTCCAAACAAACTTATATGAACAAAAACATTTGTTTTATGACAAAACAAAAGGTAATAACAATTTGAAATAGTTTTGTAAACAGAATTGTTATGACTTTTTGTTTTGTAATAAAACAATTGTTTTTGTTCATGCAAGCTTATTTGGATTAAAATAATATTAATTTATTAATATTTTGACAATTAATAAGTGAAAGATTTAAAAAATAAATATGTTTACCAAATAAATTCAAATAGTCAAGATTATTTGAATAATTATCTATTTCAAATAATTGTGACCTTCTATTTTGTAATAAAATAATTGTTTTAGTTAACATAAGCTTATTTGAAATAAAATAGCTCTAATTTATTAATATTCCAAAAATTAATGAGTAAGAGAATTAAAAAAATGAATTTGTTTAGCTAACAAGTTCAAATAGTTATGACTATCAAAATAATTATCTATTTCAAAACAATATGACCATTTGTTTTGTCATAAAATAATTAGTGTTGTTCATGCACGCTTATTTTGAATAAAATAATATAAGTTTATTAAAACTCCAAAAATTAATAAATAAATATGTTTTTTGAACACATTCAATAGTTATGACTATTTGAATAATTATCTATTTCAAATCGTTATGACAATTTGTTTTGTCATAAACCAATTATTTCTATTCATACAAGCTTATTCAAAATAAAATAATATTAGTTTATTAATATTTCTAAAATTAATAAGTAAAAGATTTAAATAATAAATTTGTTTATCGAGCAAGTTCAAATAGTTATTAGTATTTGAAAAATTATATATTTCAAATCTTTATGATCTTTTGTTTTGTCATAAAATAATTGTTTCTATTCACACAAGTTTATTTGGAATAAAATAATACTAATTTATTATTATTCCAAAAATTAATAAGTTAGAGATTTAAAAAATAAATCTATTTACCAAACAAGTTTAAATAGTCATGTCCATTTGAACTATTATTTATTTCAAATCGTTATGATATTTTTTTATTATAAAATAATTGTTTCTATTCATACAAAATTATTCAGAATAAAATAATACCAATTTATTAGTATTTCAAAAATTAATAAGGATTTTAAAATAAATGTGTTTTTCGAAGCAGTTCAAATAGCTAAGACTATTAGAACAATTATCTATTCCAAATTATTCTGATATTTTGTTTAGTCAAAAAATAATTGTTTCAGTTCATACATGCTTATTCACAATATAATAATACTAATTTATTAAAATTTAGAAAATTAATAAGAAATTTTAAAAAAATCTATTTATCGAATAAGTTCAAATAGTTATGACTATTTGAACAATTATCTATTTAAAATTGTTATGACCTTTTATTTTATCATAAAACAACTATTTCAATACATAAAAGTTTTTCCAAAATAAAATAATATTGCTTTATTAATATTTCAAAAATTAAGAAGTTAGAGTTTTAAAAAATAAATTAGTTTATCAAAATATTCAAATAATTATGGTCATTTGAATAATTATCTATTTCAAATCGTTATGAACTTTTGTTTTGTCATAAAACAATTGTTTTTCATCATACAAGCCTATTTGGAATAAAATAATACTAATTTACTAATATTTCAAAAATTAATAAAAGATTTAAAAAGTTAATTTGTTTACTGAACCAGTTCAAATAGTTATGACTATTTGAACAATTATATATTTCAAATTGTTATAACCTTTTGTTATCTTATAAAACAATTATTTCTATTCACACAAGTTCATTCGAAATAGAATAATACTAATATAATAATATTTTAAAAATTAATAAATAAGAGATTTAAAAAATAAATTTGTTTACTAAACTAGTTCAAATATTTAAGGCTATATGAACAATTCTTTATTTCAAATCATTTTGACCTTTTGTTTTGTCATTAAACAATTTTTTCATTTCTTAGTAACTTATTCGAAATAAAGTAAAACAAATTTATTAATATTTCAAAACTTAATAAGCAAGAGATTTAAAAAACAATTTAGTTTGCCTAACAGTTCAAATAATTATGACTATTTGAATAATTATCTATTTCAAATCGTTATGTTATTTTATTTTGTCATAAAACAAATGTTTTTGTACATAAAAGTTTGTTCGAAATAAAATAATATTAATTTATTAATATTTTGAAAATTAAGAAGAAATTTAAAAAGTAAAACTATTTGAATAATTATTTATTTCAAATCATTATGACCATTTGTATTGTCATAAAATAATTATTTCTGTTCATACAGTCTTATTTGAAATAAAGTAATACTAATTTATCAATATTTTGAAATTAATAAGTAATAGATTTAAAAAATGAATCAATTAGCCTGACCAATGCAAATAGTTATGACTATTTGAATAATTATCTATTTCAAATCATTATGACCTTTTGTTTTATCACAAAACAATTGTTTTTGTCTATACTAGCTTATTTGAAATAATATAATTCTATTTTATTAATATTCTAAAAATTAATAAGAGATTTAAAAAATGAATCTATTTATCAAACAAGTATAAATAATTATGACTATTTGAATAATTATCTATTTCTAATCACTATAACCTTTTGTTTTGCCCTAAAACAAAATTTTCTATTCATACAAGCTTATTTCAAATAAAATTATACAAATTTATTAATATTTAGACAACTAATAAGTAAAAGATTTAAAAAATAAATCTATTTATTGAATAAGTTTAAATAATTATGACTATTTGAACAATTATTTATTTCAAATTGTTATGACTTTTTGTTTTCTCATGACACAATTTAATATTTATTAATTGAAATAGTCAATTATTATAATACTTAACTTTATATTTAATTAAATAATAATTTAATAAAGATTAAAATTAAATAGTTTTGATAATAATTTTAGATAATTATTAGGATAGTTAATTATTTTAATTAATTAAGATAATAATATAGTTATTTTTTGAGAATAAATAATAATTATCCAATGATGAAATTTTTAGAAAATTTCAAATATTAGTATCTTATTATTTAAAATTAAACAAATTTAAACTTAAATTAGAAGAATATTCAAATAGTTATGAATATTTGAATGCATTGACATAACTATATTTATTGTTATAAATAATTTTTAATTAGCTACTTAATAAATCAAATAATATATATTTAACAAAACAGTTACAATTAACACAAATATTAATTATTAATTAAAAATAAATTATAATAAAAAATAAACTATTTGTTATGTAATATAATTATATTACATAATTATATAAATTTATAGGCAATCTAATAAATTTATTCATAATTAATAAATAATTATAAATTAAAATAAATCATAAAAATTAATATTTAAATCGATTTACCGATTAGTAATTATATTCTGAATAAAAGCTTTAAATTTGTCATGAGATCTTATAACTACTATTAGCTAATTTATTATAAATAAATTTAATTCAAATTGAATTATCTAATAAAATATATATAATAATAATTAAATAAGAATATTAAATTCTTAGTTATAATCTATACAGTTATAATTAATTAATTAAATAAATTTAATTATCAATTAATTTATAATTAATAAACACTATAGCTATTTCTATAGTTTATTTATTTATTATTTATAAATATTTAATTAACTTAATTTAGTTAATTTTAATAAATTAAATTATTTCTTAGTTATAATTATTATTATAAATACTTATAATTTATTATTAATTATCTTAATATTGATTTTAATTTAAATATTTTAAATATTTTATTTTTTTTAATTAATAGATATCTAAAAAGATTTATTTTTTATATCTATTATTAATTTAATCTGAACAAACTTATATGGACAAAAACATTTGTTTTATGACAAAACAAAAGGTCATAATTATTTGAACTGGTTAGGTAAGTAGAATTATTTGTTAAATCTCTTATTAATTTTGAAATATTAATTAAATTCATTTTATTTTATTCTAAATAAGCTAGTATGATTGAAATTTTTGACAAAAAAGGTAATTTATGAACAACAATTAACCAAAAAGGTAATATTATGTTTAAATATTAAATTAATATATATATATTAATTAGATAAAACTAATTATTATAATTATAACAAATATGAACTGGTTCGGTAATTGATTTAAGAACTTATCAATTTATTAATAATATATATAATAATTAATCTAATTATTAATCTTTCAAAAGTTAATAAGTAAGAAATTTAAAAAATAAATTTATTTTTATACATATTATAATTAATTAATATATTAACTTTAGCATCAATATATTATAAAATTAATATAATTTTGATATATATTTAATTATATAATAATTTTGATGAAATAATATAATATAATTTTATTAACATTCAAAAAATTAATAAGCAAGAAATTTAAAAAAATAAATCTGTTTATTGAATCAGTTCAAATAGTTATAACTATTTGAATAATTATCTATTTAAAATCATTATGACCTTTTGTTTTATCATAAAACAATTGTTTCAATTCAATAAAACTTATCCAAAATAAAATAATATTACTTTATTACTATTTCAAAAATTGGGAAGTTGGAGATTTAAAAAATAAATCAGTTTTATCATAATTATATTAGACTATTAGTTAGGACTAACAAATAAAAATTTAATTAATTATAATTAAACAAATCATAATGACTGTAGTTATTAATTTTTAAAATAAATTAATTTGTATTATTTTAATTGAAATAAACTTTTGTAAATTTAATTATTAATTATTTATAATTAAATTCATAATTAATGAAATAGTAAAATAATATTATATTATTTAATAATTGTATACAATTATTGTTTTTATGAATTGAAATAATTACATTCAAAATAATTTTAATTACTATTAGAATAATTACTATTTCAAATCATTTTGTATTATATATTATTAATTTAATTAATTATAATATTATTAATATTATACATATTTATTTAAAATATTAATATAATTAATAACATTAAAAAATATATTATTAGTAAACTAATAAGTTATATTTGTTTTATGACAGAATAATTGTTTTATGACAGAACAAAAAATGTTTATTTTTTAAATAACTGATTTAAACTATATATTTGTTCAAATAGTCGTAACTATTTAAACGGGTTCAATAAATAAATTTATTTTTTAAATTTCTTTACTTATTAACTTTTGAAAGATTAATAAATTACTATTATTTTATTATGAAGCTTGTATGATAAAAAACAATTGTTATTATGACCAAACAAAAGGTAATATTATGTTTAAATATTAAATTAATATATACATATATTAATTAGATAAAACTAATTAATTATAATTATAACAAATATAAACTAGTTCGGTAATTGATTTAAGAATTTATCAATTTATTAATAATATATATAATAATTAATTTAATTATTAATCTTTCAAAAGTTAATAAGTAAGAAATTTAAAAAATAAATTTATTTTTATACATATTATAATTAATTAATATATTAACTTTAACATCAATATATTATAAACTTAATATAATTTTGATATATATTTAATTATATAATAATTTTGATGAAATAATATAATATAATTTTATTAACATTCAAAAAATTAATAAGCAAGAAATTTTAAAAAATAAATCTGTTTATAGAACAAGTTCAAATAGTTATACTAATTATTATAACATATTATAAATCTATTTCAAATCGTTTTGATATTATATATTATTAATTTTAATTAATATATTATTAGTAAACTAATAAGTATAATTATTATTTTTACTAATTTATTATAATAAATTTAAATATATAATTACCTTCATATCTAATATTCACTATTAAATATTATACTATATAATAAATATTTATAATCCTAACTAATAGTCTAATATTATCTAATCTAATAATATTTTTAATAAGATTCTAATAGTAATTAATTCTAATAGTCTATTTATATTCTATTACAAATAGAAATTATATTAGGTACAGGTCTCCAGAGATGCCAAATATAATTGCTTTCAAAATTATTTTTCTTTTAGTAAACTTATGCTTTCTATAGTCTCCTTTTGTTTAGTCATAAAATAATTGTTTCAGTTCATACATGCTTATTCAAAATAAAATAATATTAATTTATTAACATTCAGAAAATTAATAAGCAAGAAATTTAAAAAAATAAATTTGTTTACCGAACAAGTTCAAATGGTTATGACTATTTGAATAATTATTTATCTAAAATCATTATGACCTTTTATTTTATCATAAAAGCTTGTCCCAAATAAAATAATATTACTTTATTAATATTTTAAAAATTGATAAGTTAAAGATTTAAAACATAAATCAGTTAAAATAATTATGGCTATTTGAACATTTATCTATTTCAAATCATTATGAACTTTTGTTTTGACATAAAACAATTTTTTTTCATCATATTACCTTATTCATAATAAAATAATATTAATTTATTAATATTTCAAAAATTAATAAGTAAAAGATTTCAAAAATAAATCTTTTTATCGAACCAATTCAAATAGTTATGACTATTTGTATTTCAATTTCTTATAACCTTTTGTTCTTTCATAAAATAATTATTTTTATTCATACAAGTTTATTCAAAATAAAATAATACTAATGTAATAATATTCTGAAAATTAATAACTAATAGATTTAAAAAATAAATTTGTTTGCTAAACCAGTTCAAATAGTTAAGGCTATAAGAACATTTCTTTATTTTAAATTGTTATGACATTTTGTTTTACGTAAAATAATTTTAAATAATTGTTTATTATATTTAATAATTATTATTAAACAATTATTTTTATTTCGGATAAAGTCTAAATATTAATTATTAATCTATATATTAATATTTAAACTATTGCAATATTTAATAGATATAATTAATTATAACATAATAAAGTAGTAATTTAAATAATTACAATTAATATCTATATTTTAATTGTTAATTTATTTAATAATTAGATAAATAATTTGATTTGTTTGTATTAATTATTAAGCTTTTCCAATATTTATTACTTAAAATAAATTTTAAAATTTATTTTTAATTTAAACAAATTAATATATTAAAACAATATATATTAGTTTTAATATTTAAATATTAATATTATATTTTAATTGTTTATTTATTATAATTAAATTATATTATTATTTAATTATAACAATTATTTTAATTTTAAATTAATAAGTAAAAATTTTAATTATATAAATAAATGAGACTTAATATTTAAAATTAATATATATTATAATATTAAATATAACTAGTAAAAATATATTTGATAATTATTATTAAAATATTTGTTAAATATTTTATAATTAGATATATTTTAAATATATTTATATTTAATATCTAAAATATAATTATAATACTTATTATAAAATATGATTATATTATTAATCAAGTTATATTTATAATTATAGACTTAATATAATTAAATAACTATTAATAATTATAATAAATATAATTGTAACTTAATTATAATATTAGTAAACAATTATAGTATATAATAATATACTTAATTATAATTAATCAAAATAAATAATTTCTAATATTAATATTTATAATAATTTATAAATTATTTAAAACTATTTATAAGTTATTTAAAATATTATAATAGTATTAATTTATCTATTATATAATATTATTATAATTAATACAATTATAATAAAACTAATAGTTATATAATTATAACTAATTATTTATACTATTAGAATAATTATTAAACCAAATTTATATTAATAAAATTTATATTTAGAATAATTATAATTAATACTATTATCTATTACAATATTAACTTGTATGAACTTATTAATATCTGATAATGTTATCAAATAACAAAAATAAATTATATGTAATTTATAATTCAAACTATTTAACATTAAATTTTTGTCTTAATTATTTATCAACAAATTTAATTTTTGAATTATCAAATAAATATTATTTTTAATTTGAAATAAATATAATTTAATATTTAAAGAAATTATTATATAAGCAATAAATTTAATATTACATAATTATATAAATTTATTGAATTATAAAAAATTAATATTGTACTAATAATTAATTTAAATTAATATATTATGTTATTCTATTCTGATTTAATATTATTGATATAACTTAATATATTATTGAATATTGAATTAATTATTATTAAATAATTATTGATTTAAAATTAAATCAAACAATATATAAATATTATTAAATTTATATATATTTAATTTTAATAATAACAAATACTTATACAAACTTATAAATAATTAATTTGAATTATTTAATATTATAATTTATTGCTTATAAATAATAATAAATTTAATTAATAAATTATAATATTTAATAATAATATCATTATTAATGATAAAAATGATTATTAAATTCTGAAGATTTATTAGTATATTATAATCATACTAAATTGATATTATCTATCAATTTTATGAACAAAAACATTTATTTAAAACATAATTCAAATATTATATAATCTTATATAATTATCAATTAGTTGATAATTTAACTTATTATATTAGTTTAATAATCTCTATGAACTTATTTAATATTTTAAATATTAAAATAATTTTTAATAATAATTAAATTTAAATGGTTTATAAATTTAATAATAATCATTAATATATTCTAATACATATATATCCTAATTAACAATTAATTATTAATTATAAATATTTAACATAATTAATATTTTATATTATAGTATAAATATTAATTATTTAAATATTTTAATAATAAAATATTAATTAAAATTATTATCAAATAGTATATAATTAATTAATTACATTTACTAATTAATAAATTAACTAATATTAATTAATAACAATAATTAAAATATTTACAATTGTTTCTAATAATATTAATTGTTATATAAGTTAATACAATATATAATATTAGTTAAATATTTTAAAATATTTGAATATTAATTCATTAACGATTTTTATAGTCAATTATTTTGACTATTTATTTATTAAAATTAATATTTTAACTTGATCTATTGAATAATATATATTATTTAAAATTATAATATTATATTATTTAATTAAATTTTATTAATATTATGTTATTTCAATATTTTAAAATTAATTAATGATTGATCTCTACCATTTAATTATTTTTAATATTAATATTATTATTAATTAGTATAATAATATTTGAATACATTTACTTATTAATTAATATTTAAATGTTGGTTTAATAAAGAATACAAGATCCTTTCTATTGCTTATAACAAATAAAATTAGTATAATATGTTATTAAACTAATACAATTAATCAATTATAATACATTATAATAATTAATTATATGATATAGATTAAATTTGTTTAATTCATAGCTTATAATATACTATCAATTAGTACATTAATATTTAATAATATTAGTTATTAATAATAATAATAACCATGATAACAAATTATATTTATTATCAATAAATATAAAATAGATTATTTCAATTAGTGTTAATAAATTAGTGTATTTTGAATAGTAAATTACAAGCTTATAATAAATTAATCAATTTATTAATTAATAAAATTGTATTTTATTATATATACAAATAACTTATATACTAATTTATTACAAAAATATTATGAAATAAAATATCTATAGTGTTTGAACGATTATCTATTTTAATATTAATTATACTAAAATATTTCATATTATAACTATTATTTAATTAATAAAATAGATATTATAATATGAATATATGTTAGCTTTCAGATTAAAATAATGCCTACTATTTGCTAATAAAATTATATTTATTTATAATTATTATAAATGATAAGTAATTTGAATTAATAAATTATTATTAATACTATAATTAATTAATATTTATATACTAATTAATTAACTAGTTTGTACTAATTACAAATTATAACCATTAATTTACCTAATTAATTAATTAGGTATATGAATAGATAACTTGTGTTGGTTTATTAAATAATAATTATTAAATTTTATATATTTATAATTTATTATAAATTATAATATTTAAATTATAGAATGTAATTTATTACATAATTAAATATTATAATTACATTAGATAACAATTGTCATATAATTGTTATATAATTATATTATATTTATTTGTAATTTAAATTTTGATATTAAGTTATTAATATATATATATAATAATTATCTATTTGTTATATTAATAATTAAATTACTAACAATTATTGGATTAGAACTAATGGCCTTTAGTTACAAATTAAAAACTAATTAATTAAGTAATTAATATATTAAATATAGTATTATAGAATTAAAACAATTATAGTAATAATTTATATTATTTTAATTATAATTAAAATATTTATATTTAAATATAATATAATATACATGTCAAATATGTATTATATTTTTAGTTATAAAAAAATACGTTTATAATGAACAATATTAATCATAATCATTTATTATATAACAATTATATTAATAATAATATTAATTATTTATATATTGTTAATAAAGTGTTATTATGTTAAATTTATACTAATAATATTATTTTTATATAATAATATTAACCATATTTATTGTAATTTAATATCTTGTCTAATAGTAGACAAAATATAATAATTATATAATATTTATATTTATATTTATATTGTAGAATATTTATATTTAAAAAATATAACATCACTTTGAGAATTAATTTATTATAAAAATTATATAGTTATTTTATTTATTAATATATACAATTATAATTAAATATTACGATTATAATATGACCATTTGAATGATTAATAATTTAGTAATTATATTAAATATAGTCATTTGGTAATATATTATATTAATTACTAATAAGCTCGTACACTATCTTCTTAATTATTGAGCTTAGTAACTATTTATAATCTAATTGTCTTATTAATAATTAATAATTACTTGTAATAATTTGTTAATAAATTATATATAATAATATTAATTTATTATATTATTATAATAAGTATGATTAGTAATCAAATATATATAAAAACAATATATATGAATTATTATTAATAAATATATATAATATAATTACTAAGCTATAAATTATATACTATTTATAATTTTTATTATAAAATTAATATATATATTATTAATATATTAGTTTATATAAGTAAGTAATATTTAATTATTACTTATTTGAATTTTAGTAGTATTAATTATTATCTATTTATATTATTATAATTATAATTGTTTACAAATATTATTTTAATAAATAAATATCAATCAAATATTAATTATATTATTAATATTATTAATTTATATATAATACTATATATTATTAATAATTGTTATATATAATAAAATATATGACATTAATAATTATATCAGATTATTAATTTGATTATACTATTAAATTAGATTATATTAATAAATGGTTATTATATATTATTAACTAATAATTAATATTAGTTAATATTATAAGTATTTGAATAATAATTTTACAATAAAAGTTATGACCTTAACTATTAATATATACTTAAATAATTATTATAGTATTATAACTATTATAATAATAAATTTAAATAGTGATAATAAATTTTACTAATATCTTATAATAATATAAATTAAATATAATTATTATAAATAATTTTATAATTAGTTAATATTATAAAATTAATGATAAATTAACAAGTGACCTATTATATTAATTAGTATTCAATTTTAATAATAGTAATTAATTAATTACTATATTCATTATAAGTATTTATATTTCAATTAATAAAATTATAAAATTAATTACTATTTGTAATTTTATTATAATATATAATTTAACTATTAATAATATTAATATTAATAACTATTTCAAATAATAGTATATAGTAATTTTAATTAATTATTATTGATAATAATAATAATATCAATTATTATATTAACTAATTATATTTGATTAATATATTAATGGTTAATATTGTTATAATTAATAAATTTAATTTAATTATTATTTAAATTATTAAATAGTTTATTGTTATTGATTAATAAATAATTTATTAATGTTTAATAAATGTTATAATTATATTTGATTAATATATTAATTTTATTTATAATATGTTAAAAATAAATAATTATAATATCTTAAATATTTTATTTATCTTATATATTATTAAGATTATATGCTTATATAATTTTTATTTAAATAACTAACAATAATAAATGATAAACTATAATAATATTTTTTAAATGTTCATTTAAACTATTAATTAGTAAATATTAATAGTCTCATTAATATTTAAATGATAGTTACAAATATTAAAATATAGATATTAATTTAAGTTACAAGTTCAAATCATTATGACTTTTTGTTTTGTCATAAAATAATATTAATTTATTAATATTTCAACAATTTATAAGTAAAAAATTTTAAAAATAAATATGTTTACCAAACAAGTTCAAATAGTCATGACTATTTGAATAATAATCTATTTCAAATCATCGTGAGCTTTTGTTTTGTAATAAAATAATTGCTTTAGTTCATATAAGCCTATTTGAGATAGAACAATTTTCTTAAATAATTTTATTATCTGTAATTCAAAATCAATTAAGTCATGAGTATAATTAATTATGATTTATTAATTTAATAATAATTAATAATATAAAATTATTATTCAAATACTTATTGGTTAAATAATTATAATTTAATTATAAACTAATATCAATTATTTTAAATATAAATTCTAATATTATTTACTTATAAATTTATATATTTAAGTTAACTTAATTATTATTAATCCAATACTTAATTGACTATAGTAATAATATTATTAATTATCTCCAATAATTGTTAGTATTGGATTAATAATATAATTTATTTCAATAATAAATAACTAAACATTATTTATTTTGAATATAAACAATTTAAAATTAGTTAAATTAATAATTATAATTATAATTAATTTAAATTAATAATTAAATTTATTAATTATACAGTTAATTATAATTATATAATATTAATTATAACGATAATTATACTAAATATTATAACAAATCTATTATATTAAATTAATAATATTTATAATATTATATAACATGTCGCTTATTTACTATTATTATTATAAACAATTGTTTTATGGCATTGATAATTGTTTTAATTAAACTTATAATAATGTTCTATTAATTTTATTATTTAACCAACTTAATTGATTTTGTAAGGAATTTTTATAATCTATCATTATATTAAATCTTGGGTCCTAACAATAATATATTTTGATACTACTAATGTATTTTATGTATAACAAATTAATAATATAAATTTATTAATTATTTATTATAATAAATTATATAATCATTACAATAGTTAGGAATATTTTATTAATTAAGTAATGATTAATAATTTTTAAGTATATTATGTATACTAAGTATAATAATATTATATTATTATTAATTATAATAATAATTTATATTAATTTCATTATTAATTATTATAATATAATTATAAGTTATTATAATAATAAAATTAATTATTAAATATACTAATAAAATCTAGCTAATAAATATTCTTTTAAATACATATTATAATTAATTATAATATAACATAACAATAAATTATGTTATTATATTAATAAATTATATAATAATTTAATAATTATAATTAGTTGTTTGCTAAATCAGTTCAAATAGTTAAGACTATTAGAACAATTATCCATTTCAAATCGTTTTGACCTTTTGTTTAATCATAAAATAATTGCTTCAACTCATACATGCTTATTTCAAAATAAAATAACACTAATTTATTAACATTCAAAAAATTGTTAAGTAAGAAATTAGAAAAAAATCTATTTACTGAACAAGTTAAATATTTTTTACTATTTAACAATTATCTATTTTAAAATCATTATGACCTTATATTTTATCATAAAATAATTGTTTCAGTTCATAAAAGTTTATCTGAAATAAAATAATATTACTTTATTAATATTATAAAAATTAATAAGTTAGAGATTTAAAACATTAATCAGTTTATCGAATTAATTCAAATAGTTATGGCCATTTAAAACAATTATCTATTTCAAATCATTTATGAATTTTTGTTTTGTCATAAAAAAATTGTTTAAAATTATTTTATTTAAATAATATTATTAATTAAACAATATAATTAAATTATAATATTAAAATTAAAATAATTTTTAATTTATATTAATAAATTATTTATTAATAGTAATTCTTTACGGACAATTTTAAAGATAATAACATTATATATACATGTTGTAACAACATTTCATAAAAATTATGACACATTTTTTTATTACTATTACATAATACTCCAATTAAATAGTCATAAAAATTAGTTGTTGAATATTAATACTATATTAATTTCAAATGTTATAATAATTAATTAATTATTAAGGTAATTATATTATACTTATCATGACATTATTTAAATAGAAATAACTTATATTTATTACTAATTAATAAAATAGTTAAATTATATAACTAGTTCAAATAATTATGACTATTTGATTTTACCAATTATAAAATCAATTAATTAATTATTATTTATATTTGATAAATATAATAGATATAATTAAACATAATCTTTTAATTTATAATTATAATTAACATATATATTGTTATAGTTATATTAATTATTTTTGTTTATATAAATTATTTATTAATAATTATTAAAAAGTCGTAACAATTTGAAATAAATAATTGCTCAAGTAATCATAACTATTTAACTAGTTTGATGAATAGATTTATTTTTTAAATCTCTTATTAATTTTTGAAATATCAATAGATTAGTGTTATTTTATTCCAAACAAACTTATATGAACAAAAACATTTGTTTTATGACAAAGGGACATAACGATTTGAAATAGATAATTGTTCAAATATATAATTATTTGTATATAAAAATTATAAATTTTTAAATTTATAATAAATTAATCTAATTAATATAATATAACTAATTATTCATATAATTATTTAAATATATTTGATAATAATTATAAATCTAAATAACTAATATTTTATGTTATAATATACTTATAAATATCTATTATAACTATTTATTATAATTAAGTAGTCTTAATTAATTTATTAAGATTATAATTACTTTTAAATAAATAATTCTTTAAGTATAAGTAACTATTTATTATAAATAACAAAAGCTTATTATAAATTATCTTAAAATAAATATTATTATGATTCATACATAATTATAATATAATACAAGCTTAAATGGAATTATATATAATAATTTAATATACTAAATTATATAATTAAATCATAAGAAATATTAATTATAAATTAACTATTAATTTATACTAGTTATAATATAATTTATAAAGATAAATAAATTAAATAGATAATTAAATAAATTTACTCTAATATAAATATCTTTATTTAATTAAATAAATTAAATATACTCCACTAAATTATTTTTACACTGTAAAATAATCAATTAGAATATAATAATACTAAATTGTTATTATATAATAATTAGGATTATTAAAATTAATATTAATTTTACTAGTAATATTTAATACTATAATATAAATTAATAAATTTATTATTATATTAATAATGCTAATTAACATAATAATACTTATTATTAATAAATATATATTATTTTAAACAAATAATAAAACTATTTAATATTAAAAAATATGAATTATAAATATATAATATAAATTATATTATATAACTTGATATAATAAATATTAATAATTAAGATAATTATTATATTATAATTATTACAATATATTTAATTATATATTATAAAATAGTTAAATATTTATTAGTTTTAATAATGTAGATAATTATTATTCATAATTTTATAAGATTTAGTAATATTTAATTAACAATATATATATATTAAATAACAAAAATAAATCTGAATAATTAATGATTATTAAATTGAAGAGTTAATTCAAAATTTGACTATTATTAATATTCTATACTAATAAAATAATTTATATTAAAATAATATTCAATTAATTAATATAACATTTATTAATTAATAAATTATTTATAATAATTCTTAATTTTATTAATATACTATTTAATTATAATACTATAATTGAGTGTATTCATTATAAAATTGAATAATTACCTAATTTTTAATATAATAATATATTATAGTAATATATAATTATATAATTAAATATTAGATAAACTTATTTATAGAAAAAATATATTTATAATATATTATAGTTTATAATTTATAATTTATTCATATAATTATTTAAATATATTTGATAATAATTATAAATCTAAATAACTAATATTTATATGTTATAATATTACTTATAAATATCTATTATAACTATTTATTATAATTAAGTAGTCTTAATTATTTATTAAGATTATAATTACTTTTAAATAAATAATTCTTTAAGTATAAGTAAACTATTTATTATAAATAACAAAAGCTTATTATAAATTATCCAATTTAATATTAAGTTATTACTTAATTATTAATTCATTATATTATAATATAATATTCAGTGCAAGCCTCATCTATTGATATATAAAATAACAATATATATTATAAATATTTCAAGTCGTTATGATCTTTTGTTTTGTTATAAAACAATTGTTTCTATTCAAACAAGTTTATTTGGAATAAAATAATACTAATATATTAACATTCTTAAAATTAATTAGTTTGCCGAACCAGTTCAAATAGTCATGTCCATTTGAACTATTATCCATTTCGAATTATTATGACATTTTTATTTTGTTGTAAAACAATTGTTTCTTATCGATCAAGTTGAAATAGTTATGACTATCTAAACAATTATCTATTTCAAAACATTATGACATTTTGTTTTGCCATAAAACAATTCATTCTGTTCATGCAAGCATATTTTGAATAAAATAATATAAATTTATTAATATTCCAAAAATTAATAAGTAAATTTTAGAAAATAA